>JAKSZP010008008.1:0-182955 GCA_022478985.1 Massospora cicadina
AAAATTTCTACTCTTAAAATTCCAACAGATTATATTTTTCAACGTTCAAGATACTATAATTTATTTATTAATGAATCTTTAATTATGACCTTTAATCAACATCCCTTCTATTATTTACCCAAGTTCCTTTACAGTAATTACGAAAATTTGCTCTTGATCAAGCGCTGGACCTCAGAGGATGAAGCGCGCCTCAATCTGGAGATTTTCAAAAAAGTTTAATAAGGTTAAATTGGGGAGCATCCAATAATGGAGTGCCTCATCACCTCCACAACCCAAGTTCTTACAAGAATTTGCAAATTGACTCTCACCTACCAACAGCGGAACTTATTAATTATCAGCACCTGAGAAGATGCCAATTCAAGAGCTGTAACTCCCAAGAAAAGCGTGGTAACCCCAAATCCCATATGCTAACTATAGGGTAGGTCCCTTACTTATGAGGGTATAAACTATTATTGTCTTAAGTTAATATAGTTTAAAAAGTAATTTCACCTTCTGTATTTTATTTGCCACTTTTTAGGAATTCTGTGCAACATGGCGTTCATCAAGGCCGTTTTAGTGCATCTGCAAAGATGCTCTCCCCTCAGCAACTAGTAGCTATAGGGTTTTTTTAACCTTGTTTACTTGGTGCCTCAGGTTCTTCCTTAGACACTTGCAGTGCTCACCAAAGTAATTTGGGCTCCCCCACGCCTTACACAAAAGTTTTTTGTTTATACCTTTTTTCAGACAACCCAGAGGCCCAATCAGATACATCACGGCCTTCATGGCTTTAAAAAATCGATGTTAATATACTGTTAATCCAATTAACTTACTATTGTTTGGCAAAAATTAGTTATTGTGCACAACTTAATAACCCTATTTTAATTATCATGGGGTGCCCCAAGACTGCTATATTGGCAACTTTAATGAATTTCTTGAACTATGTAAACCAGGAACTAGTAATTCTAGATTTTGTGAAATTTCATGACTTATTGCTACAACAATGATCTCTAAGTTCATGAGTTTAGCAATGCATGGTGTGTCATAATTCAGGCTTTTCTTGGTAAAAACAATGCTCTCATATTTTGCAAAGATAAATTAATTCAGGACTTGAACCCACCTCCTGTATTTTAATTAAAAACATTTGGCGTTACTCCCCAACAAAGGCAAGTACAGTTGTTTTTTTGGCAATGTGGCCCAATTAAAATTAGCAATAATATGCCTCTAATATTGATTACCTAAACGTCAGCATCAGATTCTGAGATCAATTACCATTAAGCTGCTATTAAAATAGAGAAGATTTGGCAACAGTTAATTTAAAGGCTCAGGAAACACCTTTGCCATCCAATCACTCAAAGAATTTTTTATAATGTAAAATTACAATAATAACTAATAAGCATAAAATATGTCATTAGTTTATTTTTTATGAGCATAATCCCACCCAAAATTCACTAGTCTTTTTTTCTTAAGCTGAATAACCTATTATTTTTAATCTACTTTGCATTTTTGGTATATAAATTATGGCCCAAGGAAATGAGGCTGTAGATGCTGTAAAGCTGGATCTAGTTTGGGAACCTTAGCATCTTTCACTTCTCTTGTTATCTATCTGCTTTTCCATACTCAACACTCTCAATCTTTCAAGTAAATTATGTGCAGTTATAATCCTATCTGGTGGCTTGCACAACTATTACATGAGCTTGTGCGTGGGCATGCCTTCTCAATAATTTACCCCATCTTATAAAGATGATACATGACGGAATGGATGACTACACATAAAACGTTGTACCTTGTTTTCTACATTAATCATGAGTTTTTTGCAGCCTTATACAAATGTTGTTGCATTGAGGCTCAAGTGTTATAATAGGCTGAGGTGTTAAATATCTTTGACACCCATATTGCCCTTTGACACACCTGTGAGCCATACAAGAAGCTATAATGGGTATTATTACAAGTTCTTAATGCAAACATACCATTACCTAAATAGTTAACTACCTTTGACAAAGGGCTATCACTTTTGAGGCGCCCAATCTAATTTAACTAGATCAAAGTAAATTGATAGCAGGCCCATTTCTCTGATCAAAAATTTATACTGTCCTTACCAGCCATGCTTTAATAAGTTGAATGAGGGTCAAATCAATTGTTTCTTATGCAACAATTAAGGGCAATATGAAATTCACTGCCCTGCTATTGGTACTAACACCAATATGTGATTAAAAAAGGTTGTGATTATGTCTCAGGAAAAAATGAAATAGAAAAAAGATATTACACTTCCGCCAACTCTAGTATAATACCAAAAATACCAAAATTCTACTCCTTTTACAATCACAAATGAGTTGCAAAAAGAAAACCAGCAATTTGCCGCTAGTTTCTCCTTCAGTAATAAATGAGGATGTAGTATATGAACCAACTCCATTGAAGCTGAAAAGTGAAGATATACTATAGAGAAATATTAAAATAAAGCATTAGTCCTGTAATTTAAACAACAAGAGCTTATGGTCACCTCTGGAGATTCTAACTTGGACGGGGTCCATGTGGACGAACCTATCTGTGAAATGAGGGAATCAAGCACTCTGTTATGCAAAAATTATTAATTTTACATAAAAATAAGTCGACACTTTGAAATTTATTTAAATAATGCAATCAACGCCTGTTATTCTGAATGCACTTACATTGATATTACTTTATACAACTCAAGTAAGAGCCATTGTATGCATGGGGCAACAATAATTACCATGTATACTTAATAATTGAAAAACTTAGCCTTTCGCCCAATATTGATCAATATAAAGTATAGAGACCACAGGCCCATTTAAACTACACTAAAAAACTTGCAGTGCATTGCCACTTTGTCTTTACTCAATAGTAGTATCAGCTTCCTCCATAGTTTACAAAAAAATAACTTTTTTTATTAAATTTCTCTAATATGAGGACAAGGGGATCAAGTATGATTTTTGGGTTTTTACCCTGTAGATATCTGGTCAAAACCTTCCTATATACTATAATATGAAGGACAGCTTCCCTGAGCCCTGGACCCAGCGTTTTTTAATATTGCCTTCAAAGATGGTATAGTGCCTCTTAGTTATCAAAAAACTGGGAATTGCACTAAGCGCTTGCCCAACTTAAAACTTAGAACAGAGGGCATTACACTTCAATAGATAAAGTTTGACCACTATAGTAACCCCAAACTTTAGTGGTGACTGCAATTAGCATAAATTAATCAAGCTATAAAGCAAGATATTTGTGCCATTTTTTACCACATAAACTTAGATCCTATTGCTGCGCTTGGTATCATTCTTTCAGATCATAAAATTTCCCAATTAGTATTATGCAATATAATTCTGTAACTAAATTTAAATTTAGTGGCATCAAACTGTTTCTTTTGTCTATATTTTGCCTATTGACAAAGTGCAAGAGATCCATGAGTAAGGCAATTTAGAACAACTAAGGATTGTTAGAAAAGAGTGCCATATGGTCTGTTCACTAGTTCCTCATGAATGCGTTTTTTTGGGTTCACCAGAAAAATAAAAAGTCCAAGAGTTAGATCTTTCAAACATTGTAGTAATTCTGCAAATTATTCTAATTTAGGTTGTGCACAGGGAGCGCTACACCATACTGAAACTTGGATCTATCTGCCCATTTGCCTACACCCTGTTAATTGATCATAAGCTACTGGTGCAGTTGGTTACAAGAAAATTGACCAGCTTATACAATTAGAAATTATTGCCCTCTAAGAGCCCATGGACCTCCCTCATATTAGTAGTAAAATAAGGACCTGTCAAATTACGTGGTAATCAGTTAATAAAAACTTAATAGCGTTACCAAAAAGCACTCCTAACCTTTGCCATGTATTTACAATGCATTAGACTAATTAGGCGTCGAACAATGTTTATTGGCCTTGGATTTTGTTTTTGGGATAATGGCAGATTTAGATGCCAAAGTCAGAATAGAAGAAGGGTGTTATGCTTACGGCTCAGGGCCTTTACCAACCTACTTACATGTCACAGGGTTGTGCAACACTCCCATAATCTGTTATAATTTAAAATATATCAGTTTTAATTTCTTTATGACTTATGTTCACATTATCATACAGCAATCAAATAATGGTCAACACATAGCTGGGCTCACAAGGTAAGCTTTAGACCTTAATGTAAGAAAACAAGTTAATCTCATAATTAAATAAATTTTAACTTATAATGAACAGCAGGTATGGAAGGTAAGTTACCAAAGAAACCTTTTATTTTACCTATTGAAGTAAACCATCAAGTGAGGGATCATTCCCAACATAATCTGTCTTCACAATCAAATCAAGAAAAAAGATATAGAAATTTGGGGCAGTCAAGCCTCAAGAGCTCTAGTTTTTGTTTCTTGAAAAAGACTTGTTTCATTGCAGAAAATAGTTAAGTCATGGTAAAGGGAGGTCAAGGTGTCCCAGAGAGATCAAAATTCTAAATTGAGTTAAGGAAAAGGCGCGGTCTTTACCCTTTAAGGTCTCTCTTCAGTAAGCAATCCTAATGCGCCATACATTAGGCTCTTGTGAGCCTTAAGAATAAATTGGGAGGGGAACAGACAAGCGCTAAGCCCAACCTCAGTCAGAAAACCCAAAGTCTTTTTGAATTGGCGTTTAAAAATATAAACCTTAGTCAAATAATGATAATCTGTTCAACCTGATAATCACAAAGCTTTCCAACGGGCCATGGATAAAATTTAAGATGATTTAGATATACCCTTTGTGTTATTTTATCTGAAAGAGAAATAATTAATCCATAGTGTTTAATTAGAATTTGCAACAATTGGAGGAAGTCTTCTGTCACCTTTCCTAAGCTGATCTTAAATCAGGCTGTGAAAGTACAGCTATTTCCAATAACAATATGGCATCAGGGTTTTCTATTGATAAGAAGGGCTTACAGTCCCAGCTGGAGAAGATCAAAGCATAACAAATGATGCGGCAGAAAAGCATATGTTCCTTTGAAATGACTAACTATCATTGCCAATTTGTCAAGTACTTTAGTAAAAATTGTGGAACCATTATTACATCAATTAAAAACAGACTACAATTCAATTGGAAGGCGAACTGTCAACTAGTCCTTAACAAAACGAGGCTTGTCTTACCAAAGCTTTAATTTTTATATTCCTAAATTTTGAGGGTGGTTAGCCAAGCAGGTAAAACTGCTTCCACCCTAGTTCAGGTTTTGAGTAAAATCCTGTACTGGTACCAGAGCTAGAAAAATTCTCAGTGTGATATTTGTCCCAAGGTTGACCCACCTCAAATAATTTATATTCCCAAATTTTAAAAACCTTGCATTATTTAAACTGATGCGTCCCTCAAAACTGTAAAGGCAGTATTATTGCAAACCAGATGATAAGGGAAGCGAGCACCCAGAGAATTATCTTAGCTAAACTTTGTATGTCTAAAATGAAATTACATGATAACTAATAAAGGAGTGTTTAGCAGTGATCTACACATGTAAGCTTTTCCAGGTTTATGTCCCTGGGTGCACTTCAAGGTAGTAACTGATAACGTCTCTCTTAGCTGATTACTTCAATTTAAAGAATTCTGAAGGGCTGGTATAATGGGAATTTAAACTATAAACCTACCACTTTGACATCCATCACTGTCCTAGAATGAAGCACCAAAACGCCAATTGTCTCTATCATCTTCCCACCATGAGCTAAGCAGATGATCTGGACAATTATATTTATTTAATATAAGATAAGCAGAGTATGTACATAACATTTTGCAAAATGAGCAAAAATAACAAAACCAAAACGCCCAGAATGAGCATTTCAAAAAAACACAACTAAACAAGTGGGAAAGTAGAGAATTGCTTATTCAACAATGGTGAAGAGAAGGGGGATAATGGGGCTTAGAAGTGTCTTCCTCAACCTATAACATAGCATGTGCTAAGGCTGAGAGCAAGGGCATAAGAGCATCAGTAATATGAGTTTCTATACTCCCAATGAGCGGATGATCATAAGTTTTCTATCAGCAATAAGGATGCTAATATAATTTTCAAAGGCTTCTTCAGCTTAGATGCGGTCATTGGGGAGCTTGAATTTGGAGATGAAGGTGTGAGTAATCTTAGTTGGGATTTTGAACTACCACTGCAATATTCTTGGTAGCATTGTTAGTTGTTATAAATAATTTAAGAAAATTTGCACTTGCCCAGAAGGTTTTTGGTCAAGTAGATATTGGGAAGGGGTATCCCACTCAATCTCTACCATTATCTTAGTAACAGCTTTTCAGAGGGGATGACAGTTGTTAAAAGATATTTTACATAGAGCTGGTGGTCACTTCAGAACAGAGCGGCATTTGTATGGAGGCATAGAAATGAGGGGAAATTGAGTTCACAATCAGTATCTAAGAAGCGCTTAAGGTAAATTTAGGTGGTCTAATGAAATCAAAAAATTTTATAACCTCAGTTAATAAGCCCCAAGCTTTCTGATTAAAATAAATTGGGGCATTGGCATAAGCTTGGTTTTTGGCTGGCAAATGAGAGGGAGCTTGTGACTGAACTGTAGTCTAAGCTGCCTTCTGATTGGGTGGGATGACGTAGATCATTGTTGAGGATGTTCCTGATTGTTTGCTGCTGAAACTGATGCTGCAACAGGTTTGGGGGAGGAGGGGGAGATTGTGCCCCAAATATAAATTTTCATGAGATCAGCAGTGGATCAGATGCCTGAAGATGTGGGCTCAGATCTGGCGGAAGCTGCATGGGAGGGACATTTTCATTTCAAGTGATCCAACTCAAAACAGGATGAATAGATGTTCTTCACGTCCTTAACGCAGGCACATAAAAGGATGGCCAGGTGAATAAAGCATATAAGAGCAAGGGGAATTACCTGGGAAATTTATTGAAAATTAAGTCATATTGTAGCCTATTCTAGTGCCCTGATAGATGTGTGGCCCCACTAGGGACCACAAACTGAAGGATTGGGTCAAAGATTTATACTTCCAAAGAAACCATCAACTCTTTGTAGAGCATATTGAGGGGAATGTGGGTGGGCAAACCATCAAACTGAATCACTAAAGTGGATCCGCTGGTAGTGAGTCATGTGATTTGTATGGGGTGTTCTGTAACACCAGCGGTTTAGTTGCCACCATGGCAGCGTCAGCTTTGCAAGTGAAACTCAAGGCAAAATACACCTTATTTAGGCAAAAGTCAAAGATTCTGGAGGCTTCATCACATTTAAGCCAATTCTATGATTAATTTATCCATGTGTGGGAAAAGTTTCCCATCTTTGGCCCAAAGGCAAAAACTCATTTTTCTCTGGTGGAGCACCAGTGGGCTTCAAGGCACCGCCTGGGAGCATGTGAGGTGGAGGTCAAGATCCTGGGATGAGCAGATTGTCCCAATGAATTGGGAGAACTGAATGACCCAGTCCAAAAGCGGTTTTCAGCCAAACATAAAATGGTGAGGGGGGTTTACCACTGCCCACACTGGAGCAGACATTGGGAGATCTAAGGACGTCAGGGTTTAAATGACAGCGGGAGGGTGAAGAATTTAAAGTAAATGAGGCAGGTTGACCTTAAAACAAATATACCACACCAAGTTTTTTAAGTCTGTTCTGGTTCTTAACCCGTTTAAGTCAAAACTAACCCATAGTGTAGCAGGAACCACCTTGCTATGCTACCACTCCTCAAGGGTGAATAATTAAGTTTACTTTATTTTTGATAAACTTTCTTCAGAAAGTAACGCTAAGCAGAAAGAAAGTATTATATTAATGATCTGTACAATTATTATTTGATAAAAAGCTATAACAATGATATAGCATTATACCAGAGAAGAATAAAGCACGTTGAAAAAGATGATAAAAAATACTATTATTATAGACAGAAAATTATATAAGTTACACAATGAGCAACAACTTTTATTTCAAGGGCTAACAGAGTGAATAAACTTGATTAATCATAGCCTATAAGGCAATGGGAATGAGAGAAAAATATATTTTTTAACTTATAAAAACAACAGTTTATTGGGAATCAATACTTGTTGACATTTGCAAAAATCCTAAGCTGTTGTACAGAATGTCAAGTAAGCCCCCTATCAAAAAACCACATCTTACTATTTGGTTAAACTAATTTCGCTTGGCCAATATCTCAATCAAATTTTTAATTCCGCTTCACAACAATTAAGTCAATTTAAATACATAAGTGTGGCCATTAGTTACCTCACTAAGTGGTTGAGGCTAAATCTATCAAGGACCTCAGCGCTAAAGTAACAGCTAAGTTCATATCATAAACATAGTATACTGGCATGGATTTCTGAACTTATTTATAGATAATTAGAAAATAAAATATCTCATAATATCCCCAAATTTAATGACTTAATGGGTATTTGAGGTTTTATATACCCCCTATCATCCAGAAACCAAATGGCACTGTGGAATATTAAATGACAGTTTTGTGGGGATTTTGTGGAAATTAACAGTGGTAAAGTTTCCAACCTGTAACCTGTTTCTGCCCTCCACCATGTTTCTTATAGTATGGCCTTCCTTACTTTAATGTGGCGAGCACCATTGCAGATACTTTTTGGGAATCAATTTAGTCTCCTCTAGTTTTATTTATGTCTTATTAGTGAATAATTTAGTCCCATGATATATTTGGAGAAACTTGGACTTCAATTCAAATACAGAGTCATATACAAACGATCTTGTTCAGAAAATAAAGTCTTAAACCCATAATCTATGGAGAATGATATACCTTGCTTACCTTTGCTGAAATAATTGGTTCTATAACACATTAACCATATTTTTGGATGGACTAGAAAGTCATAGTACACTTGGAAAGGGCACTTTGAGATCAATGAGAAGACATCCACAATTGCTTACACGCTGAAATATCCAAATAAGGGGTTATCTTATCAAATGTGAACATGATAAGTTCTTGATAAACTACCAAAAGCACTTCATCTTAATGCCACTTCCTCTCAATGACTTAATGTGGCCCACATATTTTTGTTCTCAGATTGTTGGTAAAGTGGGGGAATGTTAAGATTTGGATTGACCAGCCATATAAACAAAATATATATTTACTTAATAATTATTCTTCTAATAAATTTATGAGACATTGATCAATCTAAATGCTACATTAACGTTTATCAGTTATATTAAGTTACAAAAAACTTTGTTGGGTTGCATTGCCAATTTAAATTAGTACCTAAATTTTTTGGATATCAATGCCAATTTAAGTTATTCAAAAACATGTAATCATTCCATGCTACCCAGCGGCGCTAGATTCCAATCACTAGTTTACAATAGAACCCCTTAACCATCAGTTGAGGACAATTAGTTCACGCATTTTATTATGATTACCCCTTACCTCAGAGTCACCATAAATGTGACTTTATAGTATTTTAGATTATCATGTTACCATCTTCCATCATCTTGTCTAATAAGCCATTGCTTTTATGCCGTATATTCCTAAGACTGAAGTTATAGTATTCCTGGCTTTTTAAGGAATAATGCTGCAACTGTCCTAAAATTCCTAAGCTCTACTAAGTTACTAATTAATTTGAACTAATGGAATTCATGGAATATAGGGTATAGTTAAGAGACCGTCATTTAAGAAGGGGATCTCACTTTGTAACTGGTATAATAGACTAATTTATCATAAAGACCCCCAGAAGTTTCACCACAAAGCTTTAAGCCACTGTCAGTACTCCAAGACTATGGTGTGCTCCCCCTGATTATCTAATAAAAACCTTTCATCAATTGCTAGGCTTAATTTATTATAAGATAACTGTCCTTGTACAGAATACTCATAATTTGTTGCAACCTACTTGTGCAGATAAAATCTAACGTTTAATCCTCAAATTAACCAATCATTATATTTTAATGGTCACAGGATCTTAAGGAGGTGGAAGAGTGGCCGTCAAGATGGTCTCTAATATTACAAGTCTAATAATTGGTGTACTACACTATTCCGGCATAAAACAGAGTGTCAATAGTTTATCTTGGCTGCCTACTGTGGCCTTAACGGCCAATATGTCCACTTATTTCTCTAATAAGATGTTAACTCAGCAATATGACAATGAATCAGAGGAGGCTTAACGAACCTTGGAGAAACTAATGAATAGTAAATTGTAAATATTGGAAAACTATATATAAGATCATCTATGAATGGCAATATTGGATAACTGGTAAATAAGTTTAATTAATTTCTTGAGGCCTAAAAGGTGATGGAGCATGCAAAGTTTGCTTTTGAAAAGTTAAGCAGAACTATTATCAAAATCCATGCATATTACAACCATGAGACCCTCAGTTATTTCAAGGAATGACAAGCAAAAGCCCATAATGGATAGCCAAATATAAAAATTAGACAAGCCTAATTTTACTTTCACATCATCTTCATTGTTATTGTATGCCCACTATAAACAATTATGGGTGATACAATTATATTATAATGGCTATTGATTACCTCACAAAGTGGGTGAAAGCCTGAGAAATCAAACTCTTGGGCTCTACAATGATAATAAACCTTTTTTTGTAAAACATTGTTTATTGTCAAGGATGCCCCTCAACTCATACTAATGGTAATGGTACATATTTCGTGTCTCATTTAATTCCTAATTTCAGAGAACTGATGGGAATTTGAAGCTATTGGCTAAGCCCTATCACCCTACTGCCAAAATTATGGTGGAATGGGTAAATGGCACTCCTTATGGTATATTGTGGAAGTTAATCACGGGTAAACCGTACAGTTGGAACCTTTAATTACCATCCACTGTGGTTACTTATAATAATGCCTTCCACTTATCTATGGTGATATTGCCATTTAATTAATATAAAGAAGCATCTCGCGCTCCATCCTATTTTATACTCATGTGTACATGAAGAGACATTAATTCAACTAAGTATCTAGAGAACCAGAAGAAAACATCTATACAGCTACATAGTAAAGAATGCTCCAACGCGCTGGCTTAAAAAGTAAAGCTTTAAAAGTATGACAAAAAAGTTTATAAATCATACCCAACTTTGCTATGGGAAAGTTAGTTTTATATTATCATGATCATAGGTTTGAAAAAACCAACAAATTGGAGAATATTTGAAAAAAAGGTTTTTTTAGATGATAAAGAAACTAACTGGTGTGTACACTATAAAAAATCCCACCATGGTTACCTTGTCAATTTGTTGCATGCTAAGTTCCTAAAGAAATTCCAGCATAGCGCTGACCCAATAGCCATCACTTCTCAATCATTAAGTTAAACTCACACTCAATTTTTTATAGATGGTCAAGTGGGGGTGTTTAAGGGTTTTTTGTTGACAAAGCCATATGAATAACTCACTATATTTATAAATATATATATGTAACTAATCATATACAAAGGTTCTCAATTGATACCCTTCTCGAATGGCCATGTACCCTCAGTATAATACTTAACTATTGGTACTTTCTCTTATGCCAGTGTTTCTTTAGAATTAATTTACTATTGATTCTTTTAGGCCACGTTACCAATTTCAGACTGAGGCTTTACCAATCCTTGCCTATGCACTATTGTCAACGCATAGTATTATTTAAAAATAAGTCTATCAGGCCAATTTTCTAATATCTAGAAAATACTTATAATTAATAATTGATCCCTTTCCACCTACTGATGCAAACACCAAATTTAAGGTCCAGGGGAGCCCAAATTTTCATTTGAAAGCACTTTTTAGTTCCTGAGGAACCACCAGAGGCACCAAACAACTAGAATTAATATGACTACATAACCTTTCATCTTATGAGAGGTCAGCCATTTTATCATGATCATGTTGTCCACAACGTGCGCCATGAGGCTTGAAAAGATAAATACCAGGAAACAAAACAATCTGAACCACAATGTTTAACTAAAAACTGGATAACGTTGGAACAATATAGGCTAAAACCCTCACAATTATGAGCATTTCCAATATATAAATAATGATTTTTGGGATTATCTGCACTGTTCTTGGTATGCGTTCTCTTCATAAGTTGCAGATTCCTGAGTTTAGTGAGGACCTGGGAGGCCAAGTTGGTTCTGGTTGCAAGCTTGTGGGTTCCAATCAGCCACCAGAGTAACCAAGCAACTGCTGTGATTGTGGCCCCAAAACCCTCTAGTTAACAAGGGGTGCACCATCTTTTCAGCTGCATCAAATGGGCATCAATGGGCGTCTTGATGCTCAAAATTTTTAAATTTGGCAAAATAAAAACAATATTGTTGAACGGTTGACTGGATCTAAATTTTTGATGATTATAAACCAAAGATATACTAATTATATCTGAGCTCATGATTTGTGGCCTAGTGATTCCACTTAATAGTATTTGACTATAATTACTTGGGCTCAAGGGCTTTGTTGGTTAGGTTGGACTTAATAATAGTTGACTTAATAATTCAGGCACGTGGGCTTCGTTGATCCATGTCAAACTTAGTTTTTAATGTTGATCGAGTTTTTTATTAAATTGTTTACTAATTAGTGGTATGAATCACCTTGGTATGTTCTGCCAATTTCTTGAGAAAAAGAATCGGTTCAGCTATTTGCATACAAGTCTGAAATGCTGTCTTGAGAATATTGATGAAATTTACACTGACCCTGAGGTTTTGTGAGATGCCCTGAGTCAAAGTATTGTAGACCCTTAAATGAACATTTTACATGTTCTTCTGTCCAAGTGCCATTGAAAATGAAACGTCATGGGTAAGATTTGGTAAACATCATATCCTATAAATTATCATCAAGTTGATACTAAAAAATACAATCAACTATTACCACAAGATTATAGTTTAACTTATAAGCTTTTTGTGTCTAATACTTTACATTGTAATAAGCCAAGCATTTACTTGGGATCAGTAAGATCAGGGCAGCGTGCCGTTGTCCAAGTAACAACAATAGAATATGACTTTGAAGTGCTACTACTAAGGAGTTATATCTTGAACTATAGTCACCATCTGGTCTATTGTCGCCATACAATAGATGTTCAAAACTCCACCATACTGCAGAAGAAGAACCAGCCATCTGAAGTAGACCAAAAATTCAACAGATATGATGGGAAACGTATCTATAAAAATAAAACTAACCTAGAGAATAAAATAGGCCAATACTCTCACAATTAAGGTCACTGGCTTTTAATATTGGGAAAGAAGTTTTAATGTTTGCAGTGCTGTTCTTGAGTTCTGCAGCTCTTGGGTTGGAATCTTCTCTGGCTGCAGTTTCCAGGTACATGCTTAAAAGGAATGGGTCAATTCACAAGTTGACATGAGAAGTGAGGTTGAGGAGGTGATGGGGAACTCCATGATTGGCTGCTCACTGATTTAACTTACTTTGGGATTTCAAAAAATTATACAGAGGTGTGCTTTATCTTTATAGGTCTAGTGATCAATAAAAGGCAAATTTTCTAAATTCACTAGAAAAGGAAGTCAGGGAGATAATAAAATGGAGATTGAAATTAGGGTTAGTATTTTCCAACATTTTCTGGCAAAAGACGTTTATATCTGGAACTTCATAAAGCTTTCATAATTTTTAAAATTTCTGGATTTTGGAAACATATGCAGTAATATTAGGGTATTTACCTGTAGTACTTCTGATGTTTTAGTATAGGTGAGGGATTTTCTCTACACAGGAGCTTTTTTTATTATACCAATTACTAGGCAGTGGGGGGATTGGAGTAGGCGCAAATATAGAATATTTCTTATAAATATAAAATTGGCCTTTTCTATCTAAAAAGGGTAGTAGGCACCACCTGGCTTCTTGCCCTTTTGTTAAAACCTTACAAGTTTGTGCTTGAGAGAAGAGAATTGATTGCAAAAAGTCACATAATTGGGATTGGGAAGGATGATGAGGCACGCCATGCTTGGCTGCTCCCTAATTTATTTTCTTAAAATTTTCTCAAAAAATTTCCCAGATTGATACGCGCTCCATCTTTTGAGTCCTTGGAGCTTGATTTACAGCTCAAAAATTAGAAAAATGGAAAGGGTTTGAAGAAATAAAAATGGTATTTAGATTTGTGCTATAAGATTGTTGTATTGTGGTTTTACCAAACATATGAACAAGTGAATTATATATATAATTATATATTTTAGCTGATATGTAGATAGAAGCTTGGATTGATCTTGTCACTACAGCAATGTTGATCTGTAGTATCAATTGATTATAGATTACTGTTGAGCTTCCAGGGGAAATCACTGGCAGCGCGAGAATCTGAGGACAGGGATTCAAAGTATGCAGCTTTGGGTGAGACTTTGGATAATGTAATAAAATAAGAACTTAGGTATGATAAGATAATTAATAAATTCCGCTAAAAAGTACTTTATTTAATAATTCAATACTATTTATAGTACTGTTGAAAACAAAAGGGGATTCATAATTACTGGGAATTTCAAAGAGTGTTTCTTAACTCCTAAGTGATTTAACAAACATCTAATCTCACTTGTAGGATCAGCTGAGCTCCTTAAGCTTCTGTTAATATTTTCATAGCATCATTAAAATTGGTATTAAACTCAAACAGGAGATCTTTCAATAGTCTTAGTTAGAGGTCCAACTTGCTAGATTCCAGAATGAACAGCTGATTAAGATACTGGTAACATAGATTGGTGTATCCCCCTGTAGGTTGGGACCACCTAGTGCTAAAAAAAGATACTGGTATCATTAGACCATTGATGATGGAGCCATATGGACTTACCTCAAAATTAGGTAAAGTAATTGAGAATAAAAATATAATGCTTATAAACCATACTTATAGTAATACAAGGAATATCCCAAATTCAAAATCTAGACCAATGACTAGGAATCAAACCTTAATTAGGGACTTATCAGATTATTTGAGCAGCTCAAAAATCAAGTCCCGCATACTGGCATATGTTGGTCTTCTCACTGGGACAAGGCTTCCACCTTGCATAAGAAGAATCCTAATAATTATCTTGCCCTGTTCCCACAACTTTACATGTAGTTATAAATCCATGCTATTATATTATTATTAATTACCTTGCATTGGCGCCTTCAACTACTGGTAATTAAAAGCAAAGATTGTATCATTAATCCCTGCTGGCGCTAAAGTATATTTATAAACTACTACAGTTTGCATCAACCACACCCATGTATAGTTTTATTTCTTTTATTATTAATATTACGCTCTGGCCACAGTGCCGCTGAAGTTGTGCTGTATATATAAGTTTATTATACTTTTCCTTACACTTAATTGGTTTAAGAACTGTCACTATCCAATTTAATCATTTCACTGTCTTTACAGAACAATTATGTGAACGCCCAATATTTTAAAAGCATTTAGGTTACTAAAGATATAGTTTTATCTAGAACCTAGTATTTTTAAAGTTTATAGATAAGATGTATATATTTTTTAATGAAGTGATTTTTTGGATTCTACTAGTTGCTGCTAAGTCTAGACCAACTAAGAACACTAACTCCAAGAACATCCGCCATCATCAGTACCAAATACTATGGCATGCATTAATTATATGATGATAAAAATTTCTTGCAGTGACTACTTTGGGATTTCTTCCCTTTTTCCCCAGGTATCTTTCATCATACAGATAGCCTATTATTTAAAGAAAACTCACATGTTCTAATTGCAATAATTCATAAAGCCCTAATCACAACATGTATTTTCTAAAATTTAAAGCAAACACTTATGCTCATAATGCAAAATTTAGAATAACAAAAGGAAGAAATTTTGGGGAATTTGGGATTTTGGAATAAGCCCACAGTTTAAGGGAGACTTACCAGGGTTAAAAGTTCTAATTTTTGGTTTAATCCTATGATTTCTTTATACAAGAGCATAGTCCTCTCAACATACAACTAACTTGGAAGTGTGGGCGTTGGGCATTAGGGGGTCCAAAGGTATGTCCTTCAAAGCTTTCTGAGTTGGACAGAAGAGAGAGTAGGACTTAATAAAAAGGTTAAGAGGTCCTATAAAGAATAAACTTCTACTAAAAAGAGACTAAATTTAGGTAAGCATAAAAGTTAACTTTTTGGGTAAAATCATTAGCATCTTATATAGTGCTAGGAAAATAAAGAATAAGATAAGGGATATAATTAAAGAATCTTTCTTTTGCTCCAATATTAAATTGAAGCCAAATTAGGTTTTTAAAAAATACAAAAAATGACTGCTCAATTGAGCCAAGACTTACCAATGTTGATGCAATCAACGCCTGCTACCCAGCTTGGGGTGGTGGTGCGCCGCCATCTGGTATCTTTTGGTCACTGAAAAAGCGCTCCCAGGCTGGCTCTGATAGCCCTCCCAGCACTAGCAGGCTATGTCCTCCCTCCAGACATGGCTTACCGCCTTATGAGCTCCCAGGAAGTGCTCTGGAGCCCTTTGGCGCTCCCATAAAGCAATTTTCGTTTTGGCCTCTGGGTCAAATATGGGAATCTAATCCCTTATGCAAGCGCTGCCATTATTGAGATGCCACAGCAGTGCTTAAACCTTCTTGTTTTATTGATTTACATCCCTTTAAGGGGTATTTTGACCTCAGCTTATGCTCTGAGGCTGATGCAATGGCAGCATCCAATATGCCATTAATTTTTAAAAAAATATTCCACTCACCACTGTTAGCACCTGGCTCCCAATGAGGCCACTTTGGTGGTCCAGTTCATCAGTTTGCTCTCCCACCTTTCCCCTAGGTGCCTCCACTATGAGCTCATGGAGGGTTTGGGCATTTACAGCGCAGACCCTGTGATGCAGTTAGTGGTTCTGAATGGGGTATATTATCTGGCAGGGCCACGCGCCTTTGTGACATTCACCTTGTGACCCCCCACACTGTGATCAGATCTGACCCTGATTACCTATTCTGGGCACATGTCAAGAATGGCTGTGCCATTTGCCCCTTGTGCTTTAAACTTGACCATTTGAAGTGCAAGTGCCCTGTAATTTCCACCTTTACCGCTTCTACCACCCCCCTCTGGCGTCACTTGGCTGCAGTCATACCCAAATTTTTTGACTGGGGCTCAATTCTCCTGCCCCCAACCTCAGCAAATTCTGACAAGTCTTCCAAAGCTGCAGCCAATCAAAAATTCTAAAAAATTCTAAAAAATTGGTCAATTTATGGCAACCTGAGCTTATGGCTGAAACAGTTTCAGCTGAGCTGCCATGGTCAACAGTTTGCAGCCAATCAGGTGTGGCCAATCTGCCAAATCCAGTGGCTGGGCCAGCACTAGCCAAATTAAATCCTTTTGAGTATCTGACATGAAAATGGCAAAAGAAGTTTAGACCAGCCTGCCAGTCAGGATGCATAAGCTCCCAAAAAGCAAGCCAGAATGCCAGAGGCATTGCCACATGAATGACGTAGTATGGAGCCAGGCATTGGGAAACAATAAATAGTTGGTGCAAGACAATAGTGAAAAGCAACCTGAAGATGAACCAAATTGAGGCTGCTCCAGACCCTGGAGGTCTTACTGCAGGGGGTGGTACCACATGTTTGGTTTTAATAAGATCACTGGTAGTTAGGGTTAATTCAACTTTGGAGATAAGGGGGCGAATCCTTGCCTGAATATGGTGGATGTACAGCCACAAGATCCCAGTATATTGTCAGTGAAAGTTCATAATGACAGGGTTGAATTGCCAGAAGTATCTAGCTCGCTGAATCCAGTTTATGACGGTGGGGCCATAGTGACCATTAGTACTGGTAGAGCCCATCTGGTATATGGGCCAAAGGGCCACCAGAGAAAATCCATTGTGAATGTGGCCAGAAGGATATCAATAAAATCAAAATTGATAGTTGTCTGAGGCAAAATTTTATTGTAAAGGAAAGTAAGAAAATTGACTAACAATTTTCTCAGTGCGATGCAACTGATTAAATTGTGGTCAATTGATGTGAGGACAAGCCAGGATTGAGATCCTCAATTTTGACCTAACCAGCAAATTATTCAGGAATGGGGGCAGATAAGTTCACTGGGAACTGACATTGAAGGATTTGGTGGCAGACTGAGTCACTAGAAGTTTGACCTTAAATGCCCAAACTGAGGCTTGACTGCATTTATGATGGTTGGTGTGACAGCGTTTGGCCCAATGAGCAGCGGGAATCCCCTAAGGCCACCCCATGTAGGGGCAGTCCAATTGGTTGGGAGCGGGTTTGGGATGCCCAACACACCCATGCCTGGTCGCTGGGCCGTTTGTTCAGTCAAGAGCGTTGTGTCAGTCACAACGCCTGATTTGCTGGCAGGGAGCTTTGGACCCTCGTTGATGGTGTCTGATGCTACTACCTGCATGTCAGGGATCATCCTCAACAATTTTAGGAGGGGGTTAATTTTTGCAATCATGGTGTTAGCCAAATTAAAACCTTAAGCAATTCCAGCTGATAAATCAGTATTCGTCCCTTTTTGACTATATGGGATCCAATCATTGGGCTTGTTCACACTCAATTTTGGACTGAATGACTTCATTTCAGCAATCTTGGTGCAAATTTCCCCAATTAAATGTACTAGTTCTGCTGAGGTGAAGGTGGGCATCAGGGGAGGGATCCAAAGAGGGAGGGCTGTTACTAAGCACTTGTCTACCATGTGGGTGAGGTCGCCCTGGGTGACAAGGGGTACAGCCACCCTCTTTGGTACCTTCTTGCTCAAAAACAGGAAAAGAGCCCAATCTACGCACAGGGGATGTTCCCCAGGACATACAGTATTGCAATTATATTGATGACAGTGACTGGCTATACAATGTCAAACCAGATTTTGCCTTAGATGAATTATTTGTCGATCCTCCCAATCTGTGCCTTACCATTTTCACCCTGATAAAGGTTATCCAATATATAAATATAAATAAAATGGCAGTTGAAGCCGTGCTGCCTCTGCCAACACCCTACTCCACCAGAAACTCCATTGGGTGATAGAATCTCTGGTTGAAGGTATTCCTATCCCCAATTTCCCCCCATGATTTCAAGAAGGATGCAAAATATGAAATTGAGGAGCTTGCTTTTGGTGCAAGCCACACTTGCATTGATGCAGCAAAAAACTTTTCTTTTCAACCTCAAATATCCCAAACCTGCTGGTGCATTAAGTCATTCACTTATGTGCCTGCTCTTATCACTTTTGCTACGCATTAAATTTCTCAATACGTTGAGGCAATGGACACTGTCAGCCTTATCAACAAAGAGAACCCCCAGCTCTACCTTCTTATGCACATGCCGCTGATTCCCTAACCTCTATGTTGTCTGCCATTGTCCGCCAGCTAAAGTGGGCGCCATACAAAAGTTTCCCCTAAAGCTACTTTGCCTTCTTATATGACTTCCTAGGCTGTTAGCTGAGGTGCCATATTAGGAATTTTTTATTTAAGATAATCTCTTTGTTTGACCCATTTGCAAATACTGATGCGTGGCAGCTCCTCATTTTGTCTTTAGGCACCACTAGTGCTATAAAAAAGATAAGGTACTTGAGGAATTATTGGCGCATACCCTAGAGGGAGTGGGAACATTTTAGGAAATATTATCAAAATTTGTAAAAAAAAGTGAAGCAGTTATAAGATATAGTACTCATAAGATAAGGAAAAGCTAGAGATAAAGTGAGATAACTTGAAATAGGGTTTTTTTCCTATAGGAAAGAATAATAGTTGAGATAGGGAATATCAGCATGGAGTATCAACTAGTGGAGCACTTTGATGGTTATTTATCTTGAGTATGTCAGCTATGAAATTTAGCAATATAAATAGCT
This sequence comes from Massospora cicadina, assembly GCA_022478985.1. NCBI lineage: Eukaryota > Fungi > Entomophthoromycota > Entomophthoromycetes > Entomophthorales > Entomophthoraceae > Massospora > Massospora cicadina. The sequence continues at coordinate 19,585 of JAKSZP010008008.1, forward strand.
TTGACTGATGCTAATCATCTTGAAATTAATAGTTTTTGGGCCTTTGGCCTGACAAAGCATTGTTTTTAAAATAATAATAATAGTAAATGTTAGTCAAGATTGCCCAAAATAGATAAATAAGTTGGAAGCCCCAAGTCAAGGCTTCAACCAAACCGTTGAGAATACTGACAGTAGGTATAGGAGTAATTATATTATAGGAAGAAAGGCAGCAGGCACTATCTGCCTTATTACCTTATGAGGAGAGCTTAACGTTACCCTTTCCTTCTTTGACCAACCTCTTGACAAGGTTGACCTACAAGACTCTACCTTTTCAGAATAAAGTCATCCTAGGGTAAAGAGATGATGCAATGTCATGTCATTTGAGAGGATAACAGAATATAATATCACCCATTCTTGTGAAACAGGTGGGAACTGGTAATTTCTTCACATGCTGTGGACAAACTGAAAAGAAGGGTTGGAAAACAATGGTGAGGAAAAGGAAACAATGGCGCTGGGAATAGAAATGATTGTGAAAATAGAGTTGGAGTCACGTCATTGGGATAAAGATCTAAATCAACTGACAATACCTTGTAATGGAGAGTAAAGTATTCTGCATAAGTGACATGAGTAAATATAGCAGCAGGACATACCATCAACCTGTTATTTAATCCCAGAGGAACATCTGGAGGCAACTGAGGTCCTTTTTACAGAACCAGGATATATACAACCTTGATAATGGAGCCAGTGCATGGCAAGCGGCAGCTTGGGGATGGAGGTCATAGAATAACATGTGGGGACAAGCAGATTAACAAGAATTCTTACAAAATTGGAACAGGGTCTGTGCAGACAAAAAAGATATTTCAAAGAGGTCACAAAGCACTGCCACTGAAAGCTAAAGTGAGACTAAAATATTATGTAATGTCTAGGGGAGCCAAAGTTTTTATAGGATACCACTCACAGGGTCCCATGGAACCACCAGAGGCACCAGGCAACTAAAATTAAAGTGACTCCTGAGCTCTCTATATAAAATAAGTTACCTATTTTATTTAGAACATGTTGGTCACAATGTACGCAATAATACTTGAAATGGTCTTTTAAAAAATGGAAAACAAAACAATTAGAACCATAGTTTTTATTGAAAAAAAACTTGGTGAAATATGTAAAAAAATGGGCTTTTACCCTCAAAATGAAATCACTGGCCTATATATATATATAAATGGGGTTTAGGGGTTTAGTTTATATTGTGCTGTTCTTGGACTGCATTCTCTTCTCAGGTTAAATGTTCTTAAGTTTGCGTTTGGTAGGAGAGATCAGACAAAAATGTCACAATAATGGGGTTATGATGTATGATGGGTCACATCATGACTGAATGATCTTTAATTTAGCTTTCCTTAAATATTTTTGTAGATTTTTCAAAAATTGAGACTTGCTTTATCCTTGGAGTTTCTGATTCTCAATCATCAATCATAAAATTAAAAAATTTAAAACTGGAAAAACTTTTGAGGAGATAAATAAAAGATAATTAAAATTGGGCTTACAGACTTTTTAATCATATGACAATATTGTAGGATCTTATCATCAATCTAAAACTAAGAAGGAAAGAAAACTTTGGGAAATAGGGGAATTTGGATTAGGTCCACGGTTTAGGTAAGATTTACTTGAATTAAAAGTTTTCAATTGTTGGTGTAGTTAAGGGATTTCTGTCAACAAGAGCCTCATCCTTTCAACATACAACTAACTAGGAAGGGTGGACATAGATGTAGGCATATTATAAGAAGAAAGGCATCATGGCTTACCTGTCTTGATGCCTTCTAAGGCAATACTAACACCAGGACCTAATTAACATCAATTTACTTTGCTCTGCAGTGATGTAAGTCCAAATCCCTTTTTTATTTCAATTACCTTGCCCTTGCACTGGCACAAACTCATCATTAATAGTATATATTAATATTGGTGGGCAATTATCACATCTTATTTGTATTGGGCAATTTGTATCTGTTATGAGTGCCTCAAGGCCAAGGCATTAGTTTCCCTGCTTTTTAGGATGTCATGTAACTTACCAAAATTTACTAAGTGATGCTCAGATATCAATAACTGCGTCAATGGTAACCATAGGATTTAGTGAAGCATATACTAAAGGGGCTGGTATTTGAAAAAGTATCTGGTTTTTACTAGTAGCCTCAAAGAGCCTACCCAGATGACCCAAATCATTATAATGAGCCCTAAGCTACCATAGTACTATATACTTTTAGAGTTTATATATATTGTTATTATAGATCCTAATTTTAATGATAAGGTTTTATTCCACGTTTACTAAGGTTTCCATCATCAATTAGATTAATTTATATTGTGTAAATGATTTTTGCACTGAAATATGATTCTGCCATGCCAATTATGCAATTTTTAATTTTCATGTAAAAATACACCTTTAACATGTGGTATCATGGGGTGGTATAGAATAGTGTATGTTTACCATCTCCTGTATTAGAGGCTTGAAGCTTTAGATAAAGGATATCATCCAGCATATATTAAACCATGTTGATATGTGTGGGTCTAGCTTTTAAATCTTTCTGTTGATTATACCATATATGATTTACTGACACATATAGTTGAATTTTTAGTATAGTCATACCAGCCAAATATTCTTATGATTACCCATCTTATATCTTATTTAAAAAATATCATAGCTGCATTATCTAGTTATCTATACTAATGATAACAATTCCAACAAATTAAAGGGTAATAAAAAGCCCACACCTCAAGGTAATATTCAAGGCAGGCTCTGAACCTTGTCAATATTTACCTAAGCTATTTATTTTACTTGACTGCAATTTTAAAGTATCATTCCAGCTTTTTGATAACAATATCAATTTACAATGCGTCTAAATTATTTATGCTGCCAAAATCTTTTGAAAATAGCTCTTCTGCATACATCATAACCATCATGATCATATCATAATATGTAAATGTGCTTGGATAACATTTATGTTCTATTATGTGAATTAAATAAGAACTTTTATGTTGGATAGGTATGAGCCCATTATATAAAGGTAGAAAAATCCTTTTTACATTGGTCATCAGCCTTTACTATAGTCACTTTCAAGCGCTCCTTTATCCAAGAAAGTCAAAACCTAGCATTTGTGCACCCTTTGAGGCAAATGTTGGTAAAAAAGGTGAGAAACTTTGAGCCCAATGATAAAATTTTATAGTGGCTACAGCATAAACAAAATTCTAAAGTCTGATTAATGACATATATGTGCAAGCAAAACAGAGGAAGATGATTGGTGGCTTATTTTAAAGTAACTATCTAATTGCTTTATAAAAGGACCAACTACTGTAAAATAAAAGCGTTTAATAAAGTTAATATGGTCTATTTTGACAGCATAGAGCTCCATACCATTACCCAATGGTTTCAGCTGCCTGCGCTTCTATAACAATTACAGATCAAATAGACTTGTCAACATCTTTATTTAACCCTATAGATCTATAGCCCTCTTTATAGAAATTAAACCACATTGATATTTAAGTAACCTTATATGAAGACCTGATTTTTAACAAAATTAAGAATAATATAGGTTCAAATGGTAGCAGATATTATGCAGCTATAAAAAAGCTTATGATCTTGCAGCAACATTTTATCTCCAGCCATAATCAACTAGGGCTTGTATATTGGATAAGGTATATGTTTTTAAGTTAGACAATTTATAAATAAGACCGTTTTAAGATACTTTAACAGTAAAAGTAATCATGGTTTACTTTAACAGTAAAAAGCATAAAAAATCTCAGATTGTTTGAAGGCTGGTGAAGATATGTAACCCTTTGTAGTCAATGAGGTGTCAAATCTCTCTATTTTAAGCCAATTGTAATATAATTAATGGTAGTTTATAAATATGGTTAACTTTGTTTAAAATTATTGAGTTTAGCTAATGCTCTGTATTGGAATTTCGTGAGAAATTCTATAAGCAGGCGCTACAAAGGCTACAAAATTATTAGTTCTGTGGCTCTAGCAAAGATCAAGTCAATTACAACAAAGTTATTAGTTCCAATGCAATAGTAAATTCCAATTGGAAGTACTGAATCCAGTAAGAAGATAGACCAAAATTTAGCTACGTGAGACAAGATTTTTAGTACTTTATTAATTAAAAATTAGAGATATTTATAGGGGAAGATTTAGTGGGTTTATGAGAGGATTTCCTTGATGCACACAAGGTAAGATCTTTCCTACCAGATGACCAATATTGCTGATGATCATTATTATTAAAATAATTATGATGTTCAGATCTGTTAGAGCACTTATTAGATTCGATTGACCTTCTTAATGAGGGCTCAGCCCCTTTAAAATGCTTGGTCATTTTGGATTGCTTGGTTTCATCTGTCATAGGAGGCTGATAATTCCAAAGAGTCTTACATCGGTCAATTGAAGAATTGGAAATCCCTGACATGGATTTTATCATATCATTTGACCTAGATACCAAATCTCAATCCAAAGTTATTCCAGTCATCTTGGAGGTATCTCCAACAATGCCCCCCTCAAGATCTTGCCTAGGGGGTACAAATTTGTGAAGAAACCTACTATGCACTCTATTGATAACAGTACTAGTATCAATAGAGGCAATGGAGTATTCAACACCCTGACGATAGATAATATATGATAAGGACCAGCCCATAAGGGGTTCAGTTTATGAATTCTTCCTCCCAGCCTATGGTGGTAGAAGAGTACAAGATCTCCAAATTGATATTTTGGCAACGTAGGTCTACTAGCATTGGTCTGGGTTCCTTCCTTCAAGGTTGCAGCTGCAAGGGAACTTGAAGCTAATGCTTGTAATCATATTGTTTTATCTGCCAGTCTCCTCATTGCTAAATCAGTGGTTTGTGGGTTAGCTTCTTCAAGTATAGGTTGTACACTTGAAGGGAGGAGAGGCTCCCGACCATATAAAGCTTTAAACGTAGAAATTCCAATAATAAGATGGTAGCTAACTCTATAGGCTAGCATCGCACTAGTTAAGTAGAGGTTCCATCTACTAGGATCATTGGAAGCCATTTTTCAAAGAATGGCTACTAGGGTACTATTTGCTCATTTGATGGCACTATTAGTGGAGGGATTATATGGGGACGTGAAGGATTGGTAGGTACCCATTAATTTGGTAAGCTCAGCTACCACCTGAGAAATGAAGTTGGTCCCATTATCCAATAACAGGACTTTTGGGCTGCCATGCCTGGTGAAAACTTGTTTAAAAAGAAATGACGCCATAGCCTTGGCGGTGACCGTGAAAAACTGAAATAGCTTCAATCCATTTAGAGAAACGGTCAATAGCTAACAAAATATATTGATGTCCATAGGTGGCCATAGGAAGAGGACCTACCACACCAATACTCACAGTAGCGAAGGGTTCAGAAGGTCCTACAATTTGGTGTTAAAACATCAGATTTCCTCCACGTTGTTGTTGGCACTTAAGGCACGACTCCAGCACATCATGCACAGATTCCAGCATGTTATCCCAGTAACAATGATTTTTTAACCATTGAAGGGTCTTAGTGACAGCTCCATGACCTACAGTTTGGTGGACCTCCATGATAGTGTCAGTCCTCACAGAGGGCCAAATAAAGAGCCCCCACTTAGATCCCAACCTTTTATATAGTGATCCATCTTTAACCTGAGTGTCTTTGGTTAAAGATTGTAACTTTGAAATAAAATCCTTAGATTCATGGAACCAGAGCTCAGGTCTACCAATCAGGTCATAAATGTAATCCTCCTCTGCAGAGAATACCGTTAAGATAGTGTTAAAATTTTGGGCTTAATTGCTCGCTTTTAGCCCTGGATTTCAACTGCACAGATTTGTGGATTCTGGCGTTGATTGTTTGTTGATAGACTGGGGCAATAATAGTATGAAGACTATTATTAAGTTGATTGCCCAACGCCACATTGAGAGTAAAGTCCAATGCTAAATGGGTGCTTCTTCTTTAAGATCTGGTAGGGAACACTTTCCCTATTTCCTTCTTGCAGAGCCAAGCGGAGATTCTGATAATGCCAACCTAAGGATATCTGATCCTTGCACTATTCTCTTAAGAGTAAATGTTAAAAAACCAATGCTTTAAACAACTAAAGCTAATACCAGTTTAAATCAAATTTTATTAAAGAACTATTTGGGGTTTTTATAGTTAGAATTGGCACACAACTCTTCAGCTGTCCAATGAGAATATTTGTGCCCCCATACTGGTTTTGACCCTTAGTGTTAGGTACTGAATCTCGTCAGGTACTGTTGCCTTGGGTTTTCTAGGCCGCGTAATCCTCAGGTATTTAGCAGTCCAAACAATTGGTGTTAGGCACATGAAACTGATTGTTTTGACCAAGGACAATTCCACGTTTCCTTTAGCGTTTGAACGTTTTGGTATTTTCATAAGACTCCAACCCATTCCGTTCTGAATAATTCCCTATAATTTGGCTATCAGGGATTATCCTAATATTAAATTATTGCTCAATTTCATTGGGGATGACACCTGACAAAATTATCATCTATCAGCTTCCTCAAAATATCATTGGGTGGAATGCCCAATGATATTCTCATTAGTTGGTGACCTCAAATATCATTAGGTGGAATGCTCGACAATATTCTCATTAGTAGGCCACTATTGCTGACCCTCTATGATTATAACATAATTGTCAAGTTACATATTCAGTCAAAGAGTTGGAATATGTGGTCATCTGTAATTCCAACACATCCCCCTTCTTGACCAGATATCCAACAGAAGATAGAACCCTTGGGAATAGAAGCCATCTCAGCTGGAGCTCATATTTGGTTTGTCATATTTCTATATCCTCAGTGTAGTGCAGCTCTGTCTGCACTCAACGCCCATATGTTCTTCTCAGTTTGATGAATTTGTATCCTTGATTCTACCTGTTGCCACCTCTTCTTGAGCGCAGTTCCTGTGACTTCATGCCTCACCAGGTCCATCTTTGCATCGGTTGTGAGAGATCAACTGGTCCACCTGTACAAACCTCAGGATGGGTTGTTGGCACTCTTGCCACCTGTACGAACCCCAGGATGGGTTGTTGGCATTCTTGCTACCTGTACAAACCCCAGGATGGGTTGTCGGCACTCTTGCCACCTGTATGAACCCCAGGACGGGTCTCAACATCTTGTTGATAGGGACTATTCTGGTGGACCTAATTTCAGCCCTTCCTGATCCTGCTGACGCTTGGGCCTCATACCCCATTAATCTTCCTTTCTCCACACTTGGTAGGTGGAGATATAATAGATGCATTGTTATTCAAATTAAAATTGTTTTTGATATTTTCTACTTTTTTTGTAATTTTATAGATCTTTTTTTCCTTTTTTTCTTCTTTTCTTTTTTCAAGTTCAATACTTTAAGTATTTTGTGTGGACTCTATTGACTATCTGACCATCCTCAGTATCCTTGATTGTATAGGCATCATTCGCTTACTTGGAAATAACTTCAAATGGTTCCATCCATAGGGCGTCCAACTTATTTTTTCTCTCAAACCTATGGGTATCGCAATAGGCTACCCTATCGCCCACATGGTATTCATTCAATGGAAGTCAATTCTGGTCATCCAATTTTTTGCACTGATTCTTTTCCTTAATGTCATATTGAAGGCCCAAGATTGTAATTTAATCAAGGTATCAGCCAGTCGGGATAGATAATGTTCAGCACTCATCCTAAAGATGGCTCTACTGCTGAATATAATATTGGCGGCAATGCGGCTTTCTGCCCATATAACAGTTCAAATGGCGTTTTCTTGGTCGCCAAATCATAACTGATATTATAGGCAAAAGTGACCAAACTCAGATATGCTCCCCATGTAGAAATTTTCCCTGCTACCAATTTTTGTAAGGTTGAGGCTAGAGTTGCTTTACTCTTTCCACCATTCTGTTTGTTTCTGGGCGATAAGGGATGGATACAACACCGCGGATTTCCATTAATTCATTAAGCTTGGGGATCACATGTGAAGTAAAGTTGGTTCCGTTGTCACTGAGAATGACTTGATGGCATCCATGCCAATAGATCACTTGGTCTAGTATAAACTTCGCCATGCTTATTGCGTCTACTTTGCTGAGGGCTCTTGTTTCGACCCATCAGGTTAAGTGATCTATTGTGATGATAATATACTTCACTCCTCCGGTGCTGATGCTTAATGGTCCCATAATGTCTATAGACACCATGTGCCATGCAAAACCAGGGCGTACTAGCTGGTACCCTACGATGCTCTTGTGCGGTTTGTGAAGCTGACATTCCACACAGCAGGCCAGGTAATCCATGACGTCATAATTGATCAATTCCCAGTAATAATACTGGCGAATATGATCCACTGTTTTTCTTAGGCCACTATGGCCAATGACCTTGTGAGCAGCTCAAATGATTTCCGCTCATTCTGATGGTTTAGGAAATAAAACCCATTTTCCTTTGATCATTTTGTATAATTGATTGTCCTTAAACTCAGTATTTTCCATGGCTTTTTGTAGGGCGTTCCAAATTTCTTGGGGTTCATCCCCAATATACCCTTTGATCATCCATTTGAGTAGTGCATCTGCCTGATGGTAGATCACATGAACAACTGGTAATTGAGACAATCCATCAGCATTCTGATGTACTACTCCTGCCCAATGGATAATTTTGAATTATAGGCTTGCAGCTTTAAAGCCCATCAGGCCAACTGGCCTTCTGGTTCCTTCAGGTTATGAAGCCAGTGCAGGGATGAGTGGTCAGTTATGACTTTAAAGTGCATTCCATGTATGTAAACTCAAAATTGTTTGCAGGCATAGATGACCGCCAGACACTCTTGCTCTGTCACGGTATAGTTTCTTTCCACTGGCAATAGTGTTCTACTCACATAGGCTACTGGATGTTTGTCCCTGTTGTCATATAAATGACTTAGAATAGCTCCAATCGCCATTAATGAGGCATCAGCTTGGATGATGAATTCCCGACTAAAATCTGGGTATTTCAACACTGGGCTGCTCATCAGATATTTTTGGAGCTTATCAAACAACTTCTGAGCCTCTTTGTTCCACACAAATTCTTTTTTTGGATCCTTGAGTAGGTGAAATAGAGGTTCAGCAATTCCAGCAAAGTCTTTAATAAATCAGTGATAGTACCTGCCTATTCCTAAGAAGACTTGAATATCCTGAACGCTTTTTGGGATTGACATCTGCTTGATAGCCTCTATTTTCATGGATTGCAGTTGTAATCTATTAGAGTTTATCACAAACCCTAAGTATTCGAGTTCCTTTTTGAAAAAATGGCATTTTCTTGGCTTAATTTTTAGATTCGCCGCTGCCAACCACTTGAAAACTTCTTCCAGATGCTCCAAATGATTTGAAAAGGTACTAATAAAGACATTGATATTGTCTAAGTAGACTAGCACGCAGGATAGTTTCAGGTCACTAAGTATTGAATCCATAGGTCGCTGAAAAGTTGCCGGCGCATTGCATAATCCATGGGGCATTCTGGTTGGCTGGTACGGTCCTTGTGCGGTAATTATTGCACATTTTTTCTGATCTTCTTTTGGCAAATCGATTTGCCAATAGCCTGAAATCAGGTCCATATCCAAAAATTATTTTGCCTCTCCCAAGTAATCAAGCACATTGTCAATTTGGGGCAGTGGATAGGAGTCTTTTTTAGTGATCTTGTTTAGTCAGTGTCAGTCAATCACTACTAAATTTGATCCGTCCTTCTTATTTACCAACAGTATCAGACTCACCCATGGGCTTGATGACAGAACGAGTAGCCCATGTTCCACCAACTTGCTTATCTCATCGCTGACCTCCACTTCCACTGTCCTTGACCTACGAACAGGTCTCATTCATATCAGTGGACATTCCCCTATATTAGCTTTGTGGAGTACATTTTTTGTGCATCCTAAGTCATGATTGTTCTGAGCAAATATCATCCAATATTTTTCAAATATTGGAGCACATCCTCCTGCTGATTCATAGTCAGATTGGCTAGCTGCTCGCAATCCACTAATACGTTGACACTTTCAGTAACTCCCTCCAGCAATCCCATTTCAGAAAATGATCCAAATTCATGATAAGCATATAGTTCCACCGTTGGGAGCAAGTGCAGAAATGCGATGGTCTGGTTTTTTTCAATTTCCATCAGCTTTTCTCCCAGTTTGGCTACTAATACTCATATCTCTTTGTGACCTGGCATTAAGATCCCTGATGCAACCCGTGGTTTGATCCTTGATTTTTTCCAGGGATTGACAATTTCTCCATAAAGTTGTTTGGAAAGTTCCACCGGTAACCCTGTGTTAACTATAATTTGAGCCCTCAGCAGAATAGTGTTCACTGCATTCGCCCTTAGGGGTATTCCCCAATTCTCCATAATTTCTGTCAGCATTGGTTTCCATTTCCGTCCAACTAGTTTATAGTGAATGGGTATAATACCATCACTATGAATTAAATTGACAAAGTTATTCTTCTTTGTCAGTGGAGTTTCTCCTTTCCACTGGTAAACCAAAGGCAACGTCTGCCCTAATATCATCAGGGTATTTTCTTTGAAATCACACTTCATCCCATACTTTCTCAGGAACTCTGTCCCAATAATTATATCATAGTTTGGATTGGCCAACACTATAGCAGGGGCTGACACCATCAGATATTCAAAACAAAGTGGTAGCGCACTGTAGGCTCCACATGAGATGGTAACGTCTGGTCCAGCTGTTCCATACTCTTTTTGGTGCTCCAAATCTGGGGAGATTTTCATACACCTTACTAATTTTGTGGACACAATGTTGATTGGTGCTCCACTATCAATTATGGATCGGACTCTTATCCTATTGACTAGAATATTGACATAGGTACACTCTGAGTACTGCAATAAAGTATTTACTGAATGGATAGCAGCCTTATTCACCAAATCAAGTGTATGAATAATCTGAGCGGATAAATTGGGGAATGACTCCTTGATTGCACTGATAGGTAGAGAAATGTTAGCCTCATCCAACTTCATTTTGACTAGGTCTTCAGGGCTTTTGGCAGATCTCACTTTCTCGGCTAGTTATCGTATATAGGGCCAAGTGACCTCACTAACAATTTTGGGATCAATCCCCTTCACTTGGGCTTGATTTATAGCATTAACATCCAAATTAATTCCCTGAATGAGCGGATCCGTTGAGTCATCGTCCACAAATAGATCAGAGATATCAATCTCCTCTCATATTATGTCAGATGGGACAGGTTTACCAGCAGTACTAGATCGTCCCTGATCTAGACTGCTGGCCCTTTTCCTGAATCTGAACCAGTCTCATGAGGTTGAATGAGATTTATCTGATCCTTCAGCTTTCATTCCTGACACTGGGCAATTACATGGCCTGACTTCCCGCATTGAAAACAGTGGGTTGCTGATTTGTCCACTCATTTTTGAACTCCAGGTTTACTTCCCAACATGACTCAACCCTTGGATTCTTTAGATGGCTTGGCAAGTTTGACAATATTTTGGGCCTTCATTTGAATTACTTTAAATGTACGATTGGGAGCATCAAACGTGTCCCCAAGCATCTTCAGATGATCTACCATATGAGAGGTTGTTGTTTCAGTCACTAGCGCTGCCACCATATTCTGATACAAGTCTCAGTAGGGCTGAAGTGCTGACTGCATGGCTATATGGGCATCAAAATCGCTTAACACATTTGCTTCTGCCAAGATCTGAGCTTCTTGGTAAAAACGGTTCACAAAACAAGCCATAGTCTCATCTTTGAGGAATTGAATACCCATCAACTCTTGTTTTTGATTTGCCATTTGAGTAGGGCTTCTGAATTCCAACATAATGGCAGCTTTGGCTTCCTCATATGACCAATTGTCCCCATGGAGATGAGGAAGCACCAGATTTTGGCAGTCCATGCTAAGGCAGTTCATCACAGTTACTGCTTTTTGTTGGTCCACATAGCCAAACATGGTCATCTCAAATAAGTGGAAGAACGCTGGGGCGTTATCCTGGTGAAATGTGGGCAATTATGGTGTATTTCAAGATTCCTCAGTCATTCTGCTAATAGGAGATCCCAACCTGGCCACTTGAAAAGCCATAGGAGTGACTTCAGGAGTCATTTCTGACATTCCAGCGAATGGTTTAGGCATGTTTCAGGGCGGAGAGGTCTTATTGCTTGGCGTTTCACATGCCTTTGCTTTGGCATCATTCGCCTCAAAGTGTTCGCAATCACATTGGTATTTCTCTAACACCTCAATACACTTAGTCATTTTCGCCATCTCTTCATGAAACCATTGGATGTGTTCTCAATCCGCTTCCCATTTGGTCTTCTGAAATGAAATTTCTTTGACAAGTTCGCCCTCTTTCTGTTTTAAAGAGGCAACTTTTCTGCATAAGTCGTTATTAACTATTCCTAATAGTTTGAGCGTTTCTTCCATCTTGATCATATGCTCCTCCAAAGAACTAACATCAGCCTGAGAAGCTGAGCTGAGCACATTCTCATTGATGGCCTGTAGTTCCACCCAGAGCTTTTGAAGCTCTTCCTTAAAAGACATCCTTATTTTAAATTGGCTTTTGACAACTCAACCACCCCCATGTAGTGAGCACCAATGTTAAAATTTCAGGCTTAATTGCTCGCTTTTAGCCCTGGATTTCAACTGCACAGATTTGTGGATTCTGGCGTTGATTGTTTGTTGATAGACTGGGGAAATAACAGTATGAAGACTATTATTAAGTTGATTTTCCAACGCCACATTGAGAGTAAAGTCCAATGCTAAATGGGTGCTTCTTCTTGAAGATCTGGTAGGGAACACTTTCCCTATTTCCTTCTTGCAGAGCCAAGCGGAGATTCTGATAATTCCAACCTAAGGATATCTGATCCTTGCACTATTCTCTTAAGAGTAAATGTTAAAACAACCAATGTTTTAAACAACTAAAGCTAATATCAGTTTAAATCAAATTTTATTAGGGAATTGACTGGGGATTTTATAGTTAGAATTGGCACACAACTCTTTAGCTGTCCAATGAAAATATTTGTGCCCCTATACTGGTTTTGACCCTTAGTGTTAGGTACTGAATCTCGTCAGGTACTGTTGCCTTGGGTTTTCTAGGCCGCGTAATCCTTGGGCGTTCAGCGGTCCAAACAATTAGTGTTAGGCACACAAAACTGATTGTTTGACTGATGATAATTCCACACTTCCTCCGACGTTCAAACATTTTGATATTTTCATATGACTCCAATCCATTCCATTCTGAATGATTCCCTATAATTCAGCTATTGGGGATTATCCCAATATTGAATTATTGATTAATTTCATTGGGGATGACGCCTGACAAAATTATCACCTATCAGCTGCCTCAAAATATTATTGGGCAGAATGCCTGACGATCTTCTCATTGGATAGCAACCTCAAATATCATCAGGCAGTTAAAGCCCATCTGGCTAAGCGCCCATCAGGATCCTTCATCTGCTGCAACCACTTCAGGGAAGCGTTATCCTTCACAATGGTTAAATGCTTGCTATATAGGTAAGGGCGGAAATGCTTGATAGCAGCCAAAACAGTGAGCATTCTCTCTCAGTAATGCTATAATGGCGTTCGGCCTTAGAAAGAGTTTTACTATAGTATGCAATGGGGTGATTGACCAGATTGGTATCATGTTGAGCCAGAATGGCTCCAATAGCAATATCACTGGCATCAGTAAATAGTATAAAGGGTTTTGAAAGTCAGGATGTGATAAGATGGGTGCACTCATTAAAGCTTGGCGCAACAGATCAAAGGATTGCTGCTGAGATTCTTCCCATACAAAGGGGACTTCCTTATGTAAAAGGTAAACTAACAGCTCTTCAATCTCTGCAAAATGGGAAATGAACTGTCATTAATAACCAACCATCCCTAAAAACACTTGAATATCATGCAAGCTTTTGGGAACAGGCATGTCCAAAATAGCTTGTACCTTATTAGATAAGGGTAAAATGCCCTCAGGATTAACCTTATGCCCTAAAAATTCCATCTCAGTCTTAAAAAAGGCACACTTTGATGGTTTAAGCTTAAGTGAGGCATGACGCAGTCAGCCAAAAACTTCCTTCAAATGAGCCAAATGCTCATTAAAAGTGCGTGAAAAAACAGTAACATCATCTAGATAAACTAAAACACAAGAAAGCTTCAAATCCCCAAACAAGCCATCCATGGCTCATTGAAACGTAGCAGGGGCATTACAAAGCCCCTGCAGCATATGAGTGGGCTCAAATAGCCCCTCACTAGAAATTAAAGCACATTTTTGATGGTCTTCCAGTGCAAGATCAATTTGCCAATAACCGCTTGCAAGGTCCATAGCTGAGAAATATTGGGACCCAGACAATAGCCTCAAGGAATCATCTATACAAGGAAGAGGATAAGAATCCTTCTGAGTAACAGCATTGAGTTGACGATAGTCCATAACTACTTGGTGGCCCCCATCTTTCTTTTGGATGAGTAGTAGAGGGGAAGCCCAGGGACTTTTAGAAGGCGTTAATAGTCCAGCATCGAGAAGTTGTTTCAGCTCTACCAAAACCTGAGCCTCCTCGACTTTGGACTTGTGATATGGTCGAGCTTGGATAGGGGGAGTATCCCCAGTTTTAACCTGATGCTGTACCTCTTTCATTAGTCCAAAATCTCCAGGACCTTGGGCAAAGATATCCGCATATTCTTCAATCAGAGCCTCAGCTTCCAGCTGTTGTTCTGAAGTAAGAGAATCCCCAAATTTGATGTCAATTCTAGCAACAATAGGGGGATCTTCCAGCCCAAATTCGCGTAAATCTCCACATCCTGAGACAGACAATAAGTCACTCACAGGAGTAGGCCTCACATATGTGATGGGATTATTGTGATTCAATCACATAGGTTGAGAGGTGAGATTAGCTAATAAAACTAAAACAGTCCCATCATAGGCAGGATCAAGTATACCAGGGCAAGGTAAAGCCTCCAAATGAGAAGGATTTTGATTACTGAAGATCTCTAACACATGATCACTGGGTACAAATACTTGAACTCCCATATCAATGATGACTTGAGCTTTAGGGGGAATGGTAATTGGAGAGTTAGAATATAGTGGCATTCCTTTGGTGGCACAAACTGAAGGAGGTGGAAGTATAGTCCTTGGACCCAGGATTTGGTATTCAAGACGTGAGATAGAAGTGGGGAATTTCAGTAAGCAGACACATCACTTAAGTTTGCCCTTGGTATTGGGAGCATCATGTAAAATTAGAGGTACTAAGTACCCAATTAAAGAAAGGTATCTGTCCTTAAGTCTGATAATTGCATCAAAATTGGTGAGAAACTTAGTTCCCAGAAGCAGATCGTAGCAGTTGTTACCCAATACCACTGCATGGGCTGACACAACCAGCTTCCCAAAACATCAGAAGAGAGGAATAGGCTCCTATAGATTTAGTGTAGGAAGGTCCAGTGGTTCCATAGTCTTGGGAATGGTTCAAGTCCAGCGCCAATTTGATCTTCTTCATAAGTTGGGATGAGAGTACATTGATGGGTGATCCCATATCAATGATAGCCAAAACTTTTACCTTATGCACGATGACTTCCACCTGGGTCACATCAGTGCCAAAGTTTGGGATAAAAAACACCAAGAGATTAATTGATTGAATAGAATTAGAAGAAGAAGCATAAACAGAAATAGTGTCTTTGTTGGATAGTTTATCTGGGATATCAAGCTCATCAGGAGTGGATACCACATAACAATTGTTAGAAGAATCAATAGGTTTTGATGGAAGCACCTGAGGTAGGTCAGCACAAGGAGCTTCATGCCCTATGGTGACTCCTCTTCTTTTGACTCTCAGCTTACTTCTTCCAACATTGAGATACCACATGACCCACAAGACCACAATAAGTGCACAGCTCCTTCTTCAGTTTGGACTTGGGTTTAGGTGGCATTGCATGGATGTAAGTATGAGGGTTATTAGAGGAGGTCAGATGTACCACCCCATTGGGAATCTCCATAAGTGCTTCCTTGATGACAATAATAGAGTTGAAATTTTATTTTAGGGACTTCAAATGTAATAGTAACTGAGTACAAGAAGCGAATGCACTCAGTATAGCTGATATAGCATCATCAATGGTGATCTGGTTGCAAGTGACAAGTGTCTGGGCCTCATGGTAGAATCACTTGGCAAACTCCTGGATAGACTATCCTCGTTTGATTTGAATATTCATAAAGGTCTGCCTTTGGTTGGCGAGGATTTGGTCACTCCCACATTTCTTAATGAGGGCAGTTTTCACTTGAGCCCAAGTAGTAAAGACCTCGAGATGAGGAACCATGATTTCTTGAGCGAACTGGCTTAGGCATGAGGTAATATGATGGACCTTCTGATGATCAGTAGCCCCATCTATGGCGCGTTCATGCACGAAAAGAAAAGAATGGATGCTTCCTTCACCCAGTTTAAACTTATCCTTGAAGGTAGGTTTGAAAAGGGTGTTTTTTTACTCAAGACTTGTACACCTGATACCCTGACTGGCTCAGCCTCGGAGGGTCCAGACTCTGTAAATTGGGCAGCAGGGGGAACTCAATCAACATGTTGTCTTAAGTGGTTCAAGTCATCTTGTAGATTTTGAACCCATTGACTAAGATGGTCATTCATAGGCGCTCAGTTTAAATTAGAAATCGCAGTAATCATCTCAGCTTGCTTGGCCTTGAGTAATTCACATTTGGAAGTTAATTGGTCAATGGACACAGTCAACGTAGTGAACTGGGTATCTTGCATAGTTTGATTTACATCGCATAGATGATGCGCATTCTCAATACCATCCAGCAAGTTGATTAAGGAGTAGTCTGGGTCAGTCAAAAGGCCTTTCAAGGATAAGAAACATCCTTGAGCTAGGGCTCAAATTTTAGTTTCCAACACTTGAACTTGTGAAGCTAACAGATTCAAATGTTCAAGATTGGCCATTGGAAGCGAGGAACTAGGGGGACCAGGAGGTCCCAGAGGTCCTTGTGATCCATCTTGACCTGCTGGTCCTGATAGCCCTTGTTGACCCACCAAACCAGAAGGACCACGTTCACCTGGAGGTCCCAGGATTACCGATGGGGAGCTAGGTGGTCCAGGAGGACCAACAGGGCCAGGTACACCTTTGCTGACATTACCTGCCAGTTAAACATGATGTTGGACTAACTCGTTAAGCTCACCAAAGCGCTTATCATGCTCAATCCACAATTGGTCCAGTTGGATTGAGATTTCAGCCTCCAGGGAAGTGATATGGTGGTGAATAGGATTGGTGACATTGTTAACTTGTTGAGATACTTTTTATCCAATGTATCCCACAACTCCATTGTCAATGCTCACCAACTGGTTATGGATATTATTAATTTCTCATCGATTATTGAGAATAGCTTCCCAATTATCCCTTCCAAAGTTAGATGCTGTCTCATAGAATGAGGATAGCTGAGAGTGAAATTGTTGGGACAGAGTCAACTGGTGCTGGATTTCAAGATGATGCAACCCCAAAATCTGGCGTACATGGTGAGTAGCAGGATGGACATAATGCCAGAGGTACTGTTCAGTCCTAGCCAAGCCCACTTTGGTAGGCTGTAACACCGCTTGGTTGTATAAGTTCATCATGTTTTCAGCAACTTTAGATGCTCAGTCACGATTAGGGAGAGCACCAGGTTGGATAGCTCCCTGTATCAAGCCTTTGACAGTCTCCTCTACATTTGCAGCTTGAATCTGATAATTATTTTGGTCTGGGCCTTCAATGGTCAAGTCCATAGAAGCTTGGAATTACAGATTATTAGTAGTAGCGGAAGGCAGATCCTGCCTGTTGGAGTGTTCCCATTGGGTAATACTCATAGATTCCTCAGAAGAGGGGCTCTCTTCACTAGACATATTAATTGGCATGAAAGTATGTTTTCACCAGGTAGCCTTGGAAGCAGACCTGGCAGGGAGCACCAGTATTGGAATTTAGTAAAAAATTTCTAAAAGCAGGCACTACAAAGGCTATGAAAGTATTAGTTCCGTGGCTCTAGCAAAGATCAAGTCAATTACAACGAAGTTATCAGTTCTGTTGCAATAGTAAATTCCAATCAGAAGTACAGAATCCTGTATGAAAAAAGACCAAAATTAGGCTATGCGAGACAAAAAATTTTGGTACTTTATTAATTAAAAATTAGAGATATTTATAGGGGAAGATTTAGTGGGTTTACATGAGGATTTTCTTGATGCACCTGAGGTAAGATCTTTCCTAACAGATGACCAATATTGCTGATCATTATTATTATTAAAATAATTATGATGGTCAGATCTGTTAGAGTGTTTATTAGATTTGATTGACCTTCTATATGAGGGCTCAGCCCCTTCAAAATGCTTGGTCATTTTGTATTGCTTGGTTTCATCTGTCATAGGAGGCTGATAACTCTGAAGAGTCTTACATCAGTCAATTGAAGAATTGGAAATCCCTGATGTGGATTTTATCATATCATTTGACTGAGATATTGAATCTTGATCCAAAGTTATTCTGGTCATCTTGGAGGTATCTCCAACACTCTGCATCTGGAGGCTAAAACCTTTGGTACATGGCACTATTAGGAACCACTTAATTTGAAAAGTAAGCTGCTATCACATGTCCAATAAATCTGCCTCCTTTACTCACTTTCTATCTCTAGGAGCTTACAATGAGCTATTATTAACAAACATTATACAATATCATCATATAAATTAGATATTGATAAGAAATATGCTGAGGCAGTATAGCAAAGCCTTTCCATATTCAACAGAGAACCCAATTTTATTTCATATTGAGTAAAAGCCTCAGAGTTTACCAATGCTACTGGTTTAACCCAAAAACCTTTCTGGCCCAAGTATAAAATTAAACTGCATCCTAGTATTGAAGAGATAATTGCACCTTTAGAAAAATGAAGAGTAGTTAAGAGATGCTATTCAATATCCTACTTTATAAAATTTATACTGGAATCTGGTCAGAAACCTATAGCCCCACAAAATTTAGATTTGGGGTACCTTAATGTACCAACAAAAGGTGGGAGTCAAGTATGATGTGATAAAGTTAAGTAAGCTACCATGTAATTGTTAAGCTACACCAATCATTGTTGGCTTAGCCTATGTATCTTTTGCATTCTAAATCTTGCTATCCCATGATTAACATATCTGAGAGATAGAGCCATAAAAATAAAGCTGACAAATAAAATTTACCTCAGCTTAAGGTTATTATGGGTGCTAAAATGTTTATAAAAATAATACAAACTATAAAATGTTACCTTTTTAATATTTAAGCAGGTAAAGATTTATCGACCTTTGATGGTTGGGATATGAAGTCTCAGAATTTATGAGGTAAACATCTTTGCAGCTCAACTTTGGTGAGGATTTCACAAGTCTTCATCTCTTACAGCCACATTGATGGTCAGACGTATATAATGATGTCAAACTTATACTTTTACTGGCTGTATTTGTTATTCTTGCCAGAAAGTTATATACTATAAAAACATTGGCTCATACTAAAATAAAGTTATGTAAGATATATGATCTTGACCCATAAGTATAAGTTATACTTCATGGCTTAAGTATAGGGTCATTACAGAACCTACAATAAGATGGCCGATAGCTAAAGTAGTATCTATAAGCTGATGTAAATAATAAATCTTATTTTTTATACAAAGATAACCTTATACAGACCACCATATATGCCATTTAAAAGTTAGGTTACCTGGTTTAATGATAAATGGATAAAAAGATGATAGCCAATTAAAGTTTTTCATTCAGCAGTCACATTACACTATACCAGTGCATCAGGACATCCAATAATCTAGCAATTCCACGTATACACTAATTTAAGTACCCTTGAGATTGCTTATAAGTAACCGAATAATTTTTGGTATCGCATAAAACCTAAGCACCATTATCAATTGGTTTACTGCTACGATTAAAAAATTTCGTTGGGGTTGAACCAAGATTGGAGCTAAAGAACAATTTAAACAAGCTTCACCAAAAGCTTACAATGGAGGTTAGACCAAAAAAGTAGGTTATAACTATTTGTGAGGATAAAAGTTGAGTTAAGCTATCTAAAGATTTCACAAGTTATTACTGTAGGAGAATGAGTCCCGCCAAAGTAAACTGAGCTAACGGATCCTAATCTAAGAGGATTTATCTTTACTATAAAGGATCTCTTCTGAGTCATCAATTTTTTATTTTATTAAAATATGGTTTATTAAGTAGATGAACTAGAAATTAACGGCTTGCATGTTCAACCTAATTGGCGGTTTTTCAATATGGTTATTCAAGGGCGGGGGACTAGGAGACCCTTTGTTTAGTTCAACAGGTACCGTTTAAAAATAAACCGAGAGACCATCTAGTACTAAAAAAATAAACCGAGAGCCTAAGATTCAGAGGGGCAGGATTTTAGGGTCAGTACGTACCCACTGTTCGTTTCTGTGCAAAATGGCTACGACTATAATCCAATTTAAGCCTTTAAAAATATATAAGTGGCAAATATAAAAAACTTACCGTCTCACTAAAGCCTAGGTTTTAAATGTTAAAACATCTTTTCAGTTTAATTTTTATATTAATCGTACCAATCCCGAGAAAAATGGTGGTATCCAAATGTTCGAGGACCACTTCCACGCCGCGGCTGACTAAAGCCTGGCCAATAATTTAGACTGACACCTTTTATCGCACCTCGTCAAATATCGGCAAATCCGAATTTCGCGATTTAAAAATAAAATGATCTGGATTGGCCGGTTATACCGTATAAGCTTGAAAGGATAATTTCCTTAAGGGAAATATTCAGGTGAATACGTCATATGGCAAAACATAAGGTTTACGAATGGGGGACAAGCCACATGGCAAAGGTTAAATTTAAGGAGCAAACTTTGGCATGAGGGATAGGTGAAGGCTTAAATGGAAGAGGTATCTGTTGCATGTGGAATAGGTGGCACTCCAATTTAAACGTCTAGCGTATCATTGATCTCTAAAAGGACCATCAATAATAACATTCAACCCGTAAACCCCCAACCTGTCCGATGCCTCCTACTCTTCTCAAAAACTTACAAAGCGGCATAAACTGGTCCCCACCCATTTAAATTGAAAGCGTACGGTGTGAAACTTTACCGAGCTGATCAAACTTCAAATCATGGCTTTTGTACCAACGAACCATCGGCTGGTGAACCGCCTCCTGGTAATCTTATTACTAGTATGTAATCTATCTCGGGCTCAGAACTTGACAGGTATACTGACTTGCTCTGGGGTGGCTTTTACCGCGTTTATAATTTATTATTGTTCGACTTATTTTGTATCACGGAGCATATGCTAATTGTGTACTCTATCAAGCGTTTGATTAATTTTGGTTTAATCAGATTTTGTCCTTTCATTTCGATCGTCATTCATCCTTTTATATAGAGGATACAAATTTGTTGTGACCTTTTTCTGATAATGAAACTATAGGTCAAGAGATCAGTTTACCTGGCAAGGGGGTCAGAGTAAGGACTCGGCATCTTAACGACTCGCTTCCTAAAAATGAAACTCGGGTTAAAGCCGGTTCTGAGAAAAGAGCTGATGATAAGAGGTAAGAGCAGAGCTGGGGTTGCAACCGTTTAACTTTGAGCTAACTTTCGTATATAGGGATGAACCGAAAAAGACGATAAAGAACCCCCAAAAGTGGTTGCCGAAACTGCCGAGGAGGATGAAGACCCTGAAAATAAGAGGCCAAGGATCTTTTTCGACTTCCCTAGATATTCGGACCAGCTTAGGACATCCCTTATACCGAAGGGCGGTTCCGTGGTCTTAAAGTGGCATATCGAGCCCAAACCTAAACCCAATAAGACGATCGATATCGCTTTGGAAAAGCGGGACGCGTATACCACCCTCCTCCCCATCGCTTCCAATCTAACCACCTCAACCAACAGTTTCACCTGGGAGGTTGGAGTAGCGAAGCGGGGTAAAAAGTATTCGACGCCTCTCAACATCGGCGATTACAAGTTATGGATATTCGAGTCGAATAAGGAATATTTGAATGTCGAAGGGGATATCATACCCGCGTCGACCCCCGTTACCATATTCGCTCCCATCGACGTCTCGGCGAATTCAACATCAAATCGGGTACCCACCTCTTATACCCGTGGCGCTTCGGAAGTGCAGTGGTCTTTTTCCTCGGATTCTTACACTTATTCTGATCAAACCTTTTGATACCCCATGGTTATTTTTAACTGGCGTTGGTTTTAACCGTTCTATTTATTGGCAAGAATAAAAAATTTTATATTGACCATTTGCCTGCCCAACTAAAATTTTAAATAATCTAATTTACATGAAAGCTTAAGTATAGCTTCTTCAGCTAAAGAGCTTTTCTGATAAACGCCTTACAATATTTTGCTTATAGGACCTTACCGAAAATCCGGATATTTATCACATTTCAGGTACCATTTCAGGTACCCATAAATGCTTCGCTTTCAGGTAGAGGATATTTCCAGGCGACTAAGGAATTGGAAAGTTAGCTTTTGGGCCAATATCGCCTAAGCACCGAAAAAGAGGGCACTTTTGGAATAGATCTTTATAACAACATATTAACTTTAGTTGTAGCCAGCTTTTACCTAATATGGTAGCCTAACTAATCTAGAAGCCCAGATTGATCAATCTACAATCGAGTAACGTTAAGCATGGTAACCAATTCAAGCCAGTTTCAATACAATATTTAAGTTTATACGGTCGTAACACCTCTACTGACTTTAGAATAAGGTTTCCCTCTGTAGGGTAGCACCTAACCTATGATTAGCGTTTATTAATTAAAAAGGTATCGGGTTGGATCACCTTTGCTTCATAGTTCTAAATAATCGGTTCCCCTTCTGCCAGTATCATTTAAACCGAACCTTTATCTAAAGTTAAGCTTTTAATAATCTCGGATCGCTCTTGAATGGTCGCATCAATTAGCAACTTCTAATACGCTATAATTTTTTTAAATCTTGGTACATTGTATAACGGCCATGGAGGGTAGTTGCACGCTTAACTGCAACAGAAAATAAGCTTACGCTGAGGTTTAAACCACTTCAAAGTTGTACCAATTTTATCAATTTAAGCTGACCTTGAGGCAAATATTCAGCTTGGCGCTTTACAAAGTATTGAAGGCTAACCTTCGAGGACCATCTAGTTTTAGGGAGGCAACTATGTACAAATGGGGACTATGGTTGAATAGTCAACCTATCGTGTATTTATATTATAAGCATTCATATCTAAGGATCACCTAAGCTTATCGTTTAGGCTTTTTGGACCCAGTGGTAAAGCGGGAGCAACCCGAATCTGGGGCAGACAAGGTTGGAATATCCTTCCAACTTATCTGGACAGTTTGGGGGTGGTAACCTTGAAATTTGAAGCTTTATCTTAAATTAGCAAAATTTTATAGGAGCTTAAAAGAATTATTTATAAACCTATCTGAAAGAAGATAAAATGGTAAGGTTTTATATTGAAACGTAATGTTGATGCTCCCAGTTAATATTCAGCAGCCCCGATGCTAACGTGAACGTTTGAACTTCTAAATATTGGTAAGCGTTGGCTATAGAACCTACCGTGTAGTTCTTTAAAAGCGTGATCGTGCCCGAACCGGGTCTACCTTCAGCCTTTGCCAAAGTTTTTACCCTTAAAATTTTAAAGTACTGCTGAATAAAAATTTATAGTTGGTTAAGTTTGTGACGTCGCTACTGATTTTATAAAAAACTTGACCTATAATATTCCCAAAGTAATAAAAAGGGCAATCTGTGACCGCCTAGTGCTAAAAATGGCAATCCGTAGATCATTAGATCAAACAATAAGAAATAGAAGCTAGTTTCCCTACAAAAGCGTAAGTTTTATGGTATGATAAAAGTTAGGGTGACAACCCCAAAATTTCCCAAGTGGTCAACTTTAATATGAACTTATAGGTCTCGGGTTTGCGCCACCCCATACAATCCTTAATTATTATACGTACTAGCGTTGAGGTGACTCGCGATCCGTTTCAGAGGGAGAAGTATCAATATAAAGTGGCTGCATGTGGTTTGAATCCAAGTCACACATCGGTGACGACGACTTTGCTGGCGTTATTATGAGGGTGAAAAGTATCGGCATGATACCTGCTAATAAGCATTCTGATGATTATACTAGGTTATAAAAACTTATAATTCAATGGGTTCGGTTGCTATTGTAAAATAAGTGCAATCTGTACAGCCCTACCAACACCGGCTATACCAAGCACTAGCCAAATACCCTAGTTTCATTACGGCGTACCAAGGGATGAAGCTGAGTAAAAGCTTCATATATCGTAATCTAACCGGCCGTCATCCTTTATCAGATGAACCCCTTAAACTATTCCCAGCTATAGCTAAACGGTAGGGTATCGTTTAGGCCAGTTAAAGTGTTACCGTTCAAGCGAGGTCGGCGAGTTAAGCTCAACCCTTACGCCGATACTCTCTAACTTCTGGGATCAAGGGTAACTGATGAGCCTACCCTTTATAATCTGAGAGATCCCATAGGTAACCTTTAACCCCTTTTAAAACCCATAATCCTACGTCGCTCCTGTAGTTAGTAAACCTATCGGAAACCATAATCTATACCACAACGGAGACGGTAAAGGATAATAAAATCTTCAAAAACCATATAAGCCACATTTTAATGTAAGCTTATTTAACTTAAAGGTATCGTAGCATAGCTTACCATGGGTTGGAAGCCGCCGTTCTAAGGAACCGAGGATAAACTTCCAACTGGAAGTAGAGTGAAACTTGAAGGGGTGAGATTCGGTTGGCAAATTTTGGGTTTATTAGTTACCGGAGACTGAATTTTAATCTATCGGAAACCTTATAACGTTAATTATTCGATAGTTTGGTTTAAGGTAACGTTTCAGCCTTGATAAAATAGTTAGCGCCTTGTAAGCTGGAGTGAAACGGGTACCCTTTAGGCTTATATGTAACCCCCATAACTTTGTGGAGTTTAATCATTTTAGTGTAACCAGAATAAGTAAGCATTAAACTGAGAACTAAAGTGACACAATTGAGCACCATTTGTTATATCTTTAGGATCCATTTCCCCCTTATCAGATGACAACTCGCTTTAGTTCCCATATTCAACTTGCACAGGTTACTTGTAAGTGCACTGATTAATTTGTTAATAGATTATAATGGGCAGTAATAGTATGAAGGTTATTACTCTAGGTGAGTTTCCGATACTTAAGGGAGTTATCAGGGCCAATGTGTAAGTCTCGGGGAGTGCCCTTTGGCTCTCGATCAAGCTATCTTTCCATTCCCAAATAAGAAAACATGGAAGAGGATGGCAGTACCCCTCATCATCCAGGGTGATCTCACCCATATAGTTGATGAGTGATGGGTGATAGCCTATCCACTTTGGATCCCACCCCCAATTCCCTCACTCACCTCGGCAGAACTGTTGCAGGGAATCAGTGAAATCTGTGCTGAGATTATCGAACTGAAATCAGTCAGATCTAATTTGGGTGGCAATCAGGCTGATGGCCAAAATTCGAATGGCTATAAAAGCATGAAGAATGAAATATTGGCTGGATCACCCGATGGTTCCGATTCGACCCCAAAATCAGTAGAACAAATATTGGGCACCATCGATGAGAGTTCGAAACCCTCCGATAGTAATTTGGGTGTTGCACCCGATAGGTTTCTATCAACTGAACGAATGGTTAATTGACCAAGTGCAGGTGGGTTGGCCATCCCAAACTCGTTCCCAACCAAATGGTCCCCCTATATTGGATAGCCTTGGGGGATTCCCATCGCTTGTTGGGCCAAATGCCATCATACTAACTGTTGGAAATATAATTGACCCCTGGTCCAGATATTTGAGGTTGAACCAACAGAGACTTGGCCCACCACCAAATTTTGCAATGTCGGTTCCTAAAGAATAAACCCCTTATTACCATCCAATTTGCCGGTTAGGCTAAATTTGTGGATCCTGCCCATATCATTGTCACTACCCAACTGATCACTATTTAATCAGTTGCATGGCACTGAGAAAATTGTTGGTCAATTTCCTAACTTTATTTCCCAAATAAAAATTTTATTAAAAACCCCAAATTTTTATCTCCTTCCTTTCAACCATATTCTATATGGTGTTTCCCTGGTGGTCCGCCGCTCCACACCCTGGGTGGGCCTTACCAATTCTCTTGATTACCATAGTTCCCTCCATTGCCGATTGGGCTCAACAAGTCCAAAATTTTTGGCTCTACAACCCTGTTCTCATGACCTTCTGGCAGCAATATACAGGGATCTTATGGCCCTATATCCACCAACTACAAGAGAAAATTCACCTCTCTACCACCCCTGACAAAATAGTTTTAATAACCAAGAATCTTGCAGAAACTATCCCAGTAGTTTCCACCCCTGTGACTAGAACCCCTGGGTCAGAAGTCTATTCAGTATGGTTTGCCATTGGGCTAATCCTAACCCTGATATTATGCCACCATTTCATGGTATCCTATTTCCCGGCCCCATATCAAGTTGTACGGTCAGCAATGCCTCTGGCATTCTGGCTTGCTTTCTGGATGCTTACACATCCCAACTGGCAGGTCAGTCTAAACTTCTTCTGCCATTTCTATGACATAACACTAACCTGGTGCGTGCCCTAATCTTGAATTTTATTCTGGAAAATCTGTAGGGGCTTCTTCCCACTTTGGTGAAACTTACTCTCACTTGGTTCAGAGGTTCTTCCTACCACTTCTGTAGAACTTAACCTAGGTTTAGGTTCAGTAGTCCTTCCTGCTCATCACACAGGGTCAGCAGAGATCATGATAATATGGATGAAGTATCTTCTTGTCCTTCCCCCTCTGATCACAAGATCAAATAGTCTAATTTATAGTACTTTATTAATATTAGAGGAGGATACCCCAGTGGTAGAATATAGACCCTTTACCACTGCCTCCCCAAGTTCAAATCCAGTGCAGGAACTTTGGGTAGGGGATAGCTGTGACTGTGTTGATATTGTATACCAATGGCCTGAACTGAGATAGTGAATAGCAAGGTGGTCCATGGAGTTCTGATCCCAGTACAGGAACTTTGGGTAGGGGATGACTATAGCAGTGTTGATGTTGTGCACCAATAGCCTGAACTGAGATAGCAAATAGCAAGGTGGTTCATGGAGTTCCTGGCCTATCATATGCTGTGCATGGAGGTTTTCCAGGTTTTATCCTCCTTTCCCATTAATTTGAATCCCCTTCATCCTTCATCAATGTGGTATCATCCCCAGGTTGGCACAACTCAAATAAAATTTATAGTTGAAATTCACTAGTAAATATTTTATCTTAATTTGATCTAGATATATCTGCTTTATTATGAAAAAACCATGGGAATTTGGTATCCAACACTTTAGTTGGTGCCCCTAATCAGAAACAGCAACCATGGCTGATGGATTAACCCTCCAGTGTCACATGAAACAATTATCTTCTCTTCAAAATTAACTGGGTTCTCTCCCATACTCAAATCATAACCTTTTCTGAGTCAAAACAAAGACTAAGAATAATATCTTTGCTCAACTCCCATCAAATTACCTTTATTTGGTAACAACCAAGCTTAGGTAATGGGACTCTTACCTATAAACAGCAGGTTGCAATCCTGGAAAGGTTAACTCAAAAGTTGCTGTACCACAGGTAGCATTACTCACCAGCAGCTCATAAACCCCTTAGTCAATCACCAACTAAACCCTAATTGATTTCTACAAGTCAATTAAGTTTTAATAATGAAATTAACTCCCTAACCACTTGTTTATTGTCAGGAATCATCCCCAATATAATATTTACCAATCTGGCAGACTGTAGTCCAGCAGATCAATAAATATTCACCAAAAATATAATTAAAATAATAGTTATCAAATATATAATCAATAACTCTTATATCCACTAGTGGGATGGATCCTCTAATGGCAAGCAGATGAATTATAATTGATAAAGCTTTGTAATGTGGGCAAAGATCTCACACAACCCCTTGCTTGACCAGATTATCCAGAGATGAAGATTTTCTGGGGGCACACGCCTCTTTGATTCTTACTGAGTCTGCCAGCATAGTTTAAGTTTAGAGTTCCCTTAGTCTATCTTTATTTCTTGATCAATGCATCTCTGGGTAATCCTTATTTTTTACATGTTTCTATTCTGTGTCCTCCTTGATGACACCTCCGCAGAGTGTGGTTCCCATGGCCACATGCTGTGCCAGCCTAGTTTGGGTCTTTTTTCCTATAAAGGGTATAGAAAGCCTGGTTTCTCACAGGTCAGGGTTATATGACACCTCATTGTTTAAAGGGTCTTCTCATGTGGCTTCTCTGGTTCCTTGTTCCCTGTATTTCCCCAGCTGGGCTTCATTTATTTAAGGGAAAACTCCTGCAAATCCATTTTTAACCTATCCTGATTCTACCAATGCTCTATTTATATAAGTGCCTTAGGACTGCTTCCCAGTGGACCCAGTTATAACCTGAGCTGGCCCTGCCAATAACATAAGGGTATATCATCAGATGCTTTTTGATGATTGAAAAGAAATTTAAACTTTTTCTTTTTGCTCAATCTCACTTTGAGAAAATTTTACACAAAAAAAGAGTTTATTTTACCAACGCCATCTGGCCATGCCCATTTTTCTAAAAATGTCTTCAGATCTGCCACCTGCTGCTCTAATGTGGGGTAGTGGTGCTCCACCACCTAGCGTTTTCAGCCCTGTGGGCAAATGCATTTGCATGGGCTCAAATAGCCTGCCAAATTCTTTCTGGCCATTTTGTCCCTCCATGGGACTTACCGCTCCACCTGGTGCACATCCATGTAAGGAGAGTGTCTATAACTCTCCTGTTCCCAGCGTGACAGTGCGAGGTGCACCAGGCCAATGTCAGTGAACTAGCCATTAGTGCCAAAGTGATTAGAGCTCAGCAGAGGGTGCTGGAGCAATAACAATTTAGGCATAAAAATATGAATTTTATAATAAAAATCCCTATAAAGGTGACATGGTGCACATATTGAAAGGGGATAAGCGACCCAGGTTGGAGGGAACCTGGGCAGACAAACGGTGCACGAGGGAGAGCTGCAAGGTACTTGCAATGGCAAAGGTAATGGAGCATAAGACCTCATCAAAGAGGTTTGCGCACAGGAGCATTCAGAATATCATAAAATTTAAAATAGCATAAGTGGGGAAAAGGTTTATTTTGGAAGTTGACCAACAAGGAATGTTGGTTGGGGAAAATTTATTTAAGCTTGGACGTTGGAATTGGGGTTATGCCGCAGTGGGCCCAAGCACTGACTCACCAATAGGGCAATACTGCCATCTGAATTAGTAGAATATGCTGAAACTGATTTTACTCGAGTGCTTGATTAAAGTTGGATTTGACCCAAGCACGTTATTTTGTAGATGGAATGGGTTTTAAATCCCTGTTCCTCAACTAACCAAATTGAACCGTCCACCTTTATTTGGTAGATAGTTCATTTTAATGCTTGGCCTGACGTCAGGGGCTGGGCACTTGGCACCCCACTAAGACCAACCTGGGCATATTTTGCCTATACCCAGCGCTGGTCTAGGGTGTGCTTCAGGTCTGGGAGGCCCTGTAGCTTCACCTTTTGGGCCTCCAGGAACCCAGCCCTATCTTTGGGGTTGGTCCCCAATATGATGTCATCTACACATGACAATCCACCCATCTCACCCCCATTCTCTCATCCTCCCTCACTTCACTATCCAATTTTGCCTATTAGTTGACTACAGACGTTTATTCCTGTATGCCAACAAAGCAATTATTAAGTTGGCCTCCGCTGAATTTGTGCTGGCTGACTTTATCAATTTCCACCCATTCCAGGTCTATTTTGACATAGGCTTCCCATTGAAGGAGGATGCTACAGCAGTGGCTTTAACTCCCTTATTTACAAAAATGCTCCCATCCCTACTACCCATACTCACCTTCCTTCAGACACCACATTGGTGGTGTCCTTTGCATCTCTCCCACCTCACCTCCCATCCCAGATTTTATATGATCAGCTGATGGTAAAGCTTCTGGCTTATGTGACATAGCCAAGCATTATCTTCACTGTTCCTTCTGGTGCATAGCGCCTTGCTTCATCTCGCACCACTGCTACCATTATCCAACACCACCCTGTCATAGCCCAATAAATTCCCACCATGCTTATATTGCAGCGGCGCCTGAGCACTACTTTTGGGCTTGGGTGGATAATGGTCACCAAATTTGTCCTCTTTGTTTTGAACTTGGCAAAAAAAAAATTCTGCCCTGAGCCACTTCCTCTGGTGTGGCTTCTGAGCCACATTCAGCAGAATCCAAATGGGGCGCTATGTTGCCTCTACCACTCAACATTCTTGTTTGATGGGCCAGAGTGGAAAATCAGCCCCCAACAAATCACCCACCCACATTAGCCCACCCAATTTCGCCCACACCAATCAGAGTCAAGGCTGTACCACTCACACCCAAGAAGCCCATTTGATTCCTACCCACCCAAATTCTCCATCCAGTATTATTGTGAACCAAAATCTATGGGACCTATTGGCCAAAATTGACAAATCAGGTAACATTATTACAAATGAGGTACAGGTGAACCTCCCAGCCAACTCAATTATGGTTGGGCTGAACTTTTCAATTCTGATTTTGACAAAATCCCATCCCCCAAGAAGTTCACTCCTAAACTTAATGCCATCCCCTACCAAAGTGACCATCAGCTCACCTTAGCAGCAGTGGCCTCACCCATTGCCCAAAACTTACACAAAGCATTGGCCCAGCCAGTTTCTCAATACAATAAAGGGCTGACTACACTAAAATTCCCACCTGATTTCCCCAATGCAGCACAGGATGAAATCAACAAATTTTTCAGTGATGCCAAAGATGTGGTTCAGCATGTAAAATTAGCAGATTTTGACCTATCTGCTAAAATTACCCAGCAAAATATAACCAATTTTGCCCAACTTCCCAAATCCCACATTCAAGCTGAACATCACCTAGCCAAGTTCGTTGAAGCTAGCTTCCAAGCCTATCTTGAAGAAAAACTGATTTGTCACCACCATCCATCCCCACCACGCTGACGCCCCAACGCCCTGGCTCTCCACTTTTGTCCATCTCTACAACTATGATGATTCTGTCATACAGAATATGCCTGTAGATGAGCCGCCCATCCACTCCTCACCCTCTGCCATGGTGGGTTAGCGGTATTCCACTCCCCGCCTGGTTGGAGATTTCATTTTTGGTTTTATTGTTCCATAAGTTCATTTGTTTGGTTCTTTTGCTCATTGAGTATTGGTAATGTCCATCCCCTGGTTGCCATACAGCAAATAAATTGAAAAAGAAAAATTTATAATTAATATATTTTTGAATTTTTATCTTTTTATATATTTTTTCTTTGTATTTTTTATCCCACATTATTTTATGGTATTTTTCCTTATATTATTTTTTCTCTTACTTTTGTAATGACACTTAACCTAAAGTAGGTTCAAAGGTCCATCTTTTCATTTCCCCTAGTCTGGTTAAGCAGTTCATTTTTTATCTTAATCAGATATCATGGTCCAAAGGTCTATATTTAAGGCTTACCCAAATATCATGGTTCAGCGGACCCCATCTGGGACTTGACCAACACCAGGACTTAACCTATTTCTTTTAGGTTCATTGGTCCTTTGGGAACAATGTACCTATTACCCCCTTAGATCCAATACTTGATATATTTTCATATGGACCCAGTTCCATACATGACCATAAGAATGTTCTTAATTGTTTAGGCATCATTTACTGACTTGAAGATCACTTTAAATGGACTTGACCACAAATTATCTAGCTTATTTCTTTATCCAAAACCATGGGTGTCACAATAAACTATCCTATCCCTCACTTGGTACTCCTGTATTGCTGACTGGTCCTTGTCATTAATCAAGTTTGCTTTATCCTTTTCTTTAAGGTGGTATCAAACGCCTGCAATTGCAGTTTGATCATAATAATGGCCAGTCAGTTTAGATATTGATTAGCACTCATTCCCGCTGCAGGCTCTATGGCAAAATATAAATTTTTTTGGTCTTGCTGCTCTTCATCCATAAAGTAATTTGAGCGGTATTTTTCCTGTTGCTGTATGATGACTTATGTTGAGGTGAAGGTATGCCAAATTTAGGTAAATTCCTCAAGTGGAAGTTTTCCCTGCAACCAATTTACTTAACGTCATGGCTTGTGTTCCATTAACTCATTTTACTATTCCATTTGTTTTTGGCCTATATATAACTGATTCCACTTCTCTGATCCCATTACTTTATTATGCCTCAGGATTACATAGGAGGTAAATTGGTTCCATTGTAACTCAAGATAACGTGAGGGCATCTATGCCAGTATACCACTTGATTTATAATGAAATTTTCTGTGCTCACAGCATCCACTTAACCAAGGCTTTGATTTCTACCCATCTAGTTAGATGGTCTATTGCCACTATGATGTATTTCACACCTCTTGTACTGATACTCAGGGGTCCCATCATGTCTATTGACACAGTGTGCCATGAAAATCCAAGACATACTATCCTGTATCCTGTTATATTCTTATGGGCTTGTAGAGTTAGCATTCCATACAACAGGCCATGTAGTCGTTGATATCATAGTTGCTAATTCCCAGTAGTGATACTGGAAATATGGCCCATGGTTTTCCTCAGGCCACCATGGACGACGACTTTATGTGCAGCTTGGATTATTTATGCTCATTCTGATGGCTTTGTAAATAAAAACTATTTTCTGTCAATCATTTTGAATAATTGTACATTTTTCATATTGGTGTTTTTTATCATTTTTCTTAGTACAACTTAAATTTCTCAGGTTCATCCCCAACATTGCCTTTAATCATCTATTGGAATGACTCATCCACTTGATGATAGATACCTTGGACAGCAGGCAATCTTTGTAATTTGTCAGCATTTGATGTGCTGCTTCAGCCTGGTATAGTATCTCAAAATTGTAGTATTGTAATTTTAAAGCCCTTTGGGCTAGTCTCCCCTCTGATTCCTTCAAGTTATGGAGCCAGTGTAAAGACAAGTGGTCCATCACCACTTTAAAATGCATTCCATGGATGTGCACTTAGAATTTCCTGCATGCATAGATATCGTGAGGCATTGTGCTCCATCAAAGTATAAATACTCTCTGCTGTCATCAGTGTTTCCTCTCATAGACCATCAGATGTTCTCTGTCTTCATCCACTTGACTCAAAATGGCACCAATCACCATCAACAAAGCATCAGTTTGAATGATAAATCTTCAATCAAAATTTGAGTACTTTAAAGACAGGACTGATTATCAAATATCAGCATAATTCATTGAACAAATTTTAGGCTTCTTAATTTCACACAAATCCTTTTTTGGATCCTTTAATAAGTGGAATAAAGGCTCTGTGATTTTTGCAAAATCCTTTATGAATTGTCAATAGTAGCCGACCATCATAAGGAATACTTGGATATCCTGAACGCTATTTGGTATTGACATCCGTTCAATTGATGTAATCTTCTGCTGCTGGGGTTGCAGCCCAAAGGAGTTTATGAAAAATTCCAAGTACTCAAGCCCTCTTTAAAGAAGTGACATTTATTTGGCTCAATTTTTAAAGTTTGCTAGTACATGACACTTGAACACTTCTTCTAAGCGCTCCAAATGGTCCATGAAGGTCCTGCTGACAACAACGGTCTTCTACATCATAACTCAACCCCTCCTCATCACTTGGTAGGTGGGACCACCACTGATGCATTTGATCACAGCAAAATAAAGTCAGTATTTTAAATATATTTTGACATTTTTTGATCTTTCTTTTAATTTTTGTACATTTTCTTTGCACTAGGACTTAACCTACAAGTAGGTTCAGAAGACCTTCTTTTCCCCTTACTGGTTCAGAGGTTCATTTTTTTTTAGTACTAGATGGTTCAGAGGTTCATTTTTAACTTAACCAGTACCATGGTTCAGAGGTCTATTTTAAAGACTTAACCAACAAACTTGGTTCATCAGTCCCCTCATAGGACTTTATTAACTCTTCTGGTTCATTGGTTCCCTCCTGAGACTTAACCAACACACCAGGACTTGACCACGCACATGGTTCAGCAATCCCATAAGAAAATTTCAATTTTCTTCTTTAATTATTTCAGAAATCATCTTCATCCTTATTTTTTATTAGTTCCACTGACAGATCAGGAAACAATCCTCTAGTCACCTGGATTGATATAGTAACATTAACTTAATCTAATTTTGGCTTATTTTTGGTGAGCTTTGTCCTTGGCATTTTTTACTTATTTGTTAATGAAATAATTTAAGGTTGATCAACCTCTCCAAACTTCTCAATAATCAACTTAATTCCGGCCTTATCTAATGCCTTATACCTCAGGATTATTAAGAAGACCCATTTTCAAACTGAGCTGGCCATTCTGACAACACTTTTTCCATAAAAACACATCATCTAATCTCATCTTGAGTAACTCCTCTGGGTTTTCAGTAGATCTAATCTTGTCCAAAATTTGACAGGCGTACAGTCAAGCCACTTCTTTTATTATCTTGGGGTTTTTCCTTTCACTTTGGCTCAGTTTATGGCATTTACGTCCATACTAACAACCTTATAGAGCAGGGCAGTTGTTTCATCATCTGCAAATAGATCAATAAATGTCTATATTGGCATTTATAATATCAATAGAACAGGTTCAATTGTGGTGCCATATTTTTACTTTTCTAGACCATGTGACCTTTTCCTGACTTCTAACTGATTTCCTTCTCCTTTGCCTGAACTAAGATGATCTGCTCCTTAGGCTTCTTACTCCAAGTTTGAGCAGTTGTGTGTTCAGGTTTACCACAATGGAGGCGGGATCTGCATCTTGTCTGCTCATATTTATACTTTGGGCCTGTTTCCTGAGATGACAAATTTGGTTGCTCCTTATTTGTCTCAGCAAATTTTAAAGTATTTTTGGGTTCAAGTCTAGATCACTTTGAATTCTCGGTTTGGGGCTTCATAAGTGGCTCCCAACATCTTCAAATGATCCATTATTTGTTATCTAGACATTTGTGTCACTAACACTGAAGCCATCGTTTGGTGAAATTTATGATAGGGCTGTAATTCTGCTTGCATCGTAATTTGGGTATCAAAATCTGTTAGCACTTTTGCAACAACCAGGATCTGTAATTCCTGGTAGAATTGGTCAGCAAAAGCTACTAAAGTCTCATCTTTTTGGAATTGAATGTCATGAATATCTGCTTGCAGTTAGACATCTGCATAGGGCTTATGAATTCTAGCATAATAGCTTCCTTGGCCTTATTATAAGATATATTATCCCTATTGAGATAGGGTAACATTAAATTCTGACTACTGGTACTAGGCAGTTCATGATGGTCATTGCCTCTTTTCAGTCACTAAACCTGAACATTGTTTTCAAATAATTGGATAAACGCATGGGCTTTATCCTGATGGAACGTGGGTAATTTTTTTGTGCTTTGGAATTTATATGTGGATCTATTGGCAGAGGAATACTGCACAATGACTTGATTGACCATGGGACTAACTTTGGGGCCATCTCTGAATTTTCTCAAATGGCAAAGGTATATTTATGGGAGGGTTATTCTTCACAACTGAAGTTTTGGGCATTTTGTTGTGGGTTTCTTCCACTTCCATTTGAGCACAATTACATTTATGGTTCTCCAGTTATTGAACTCTGCAATTTTTGCGCTATTTCTTCATTAAACTGGAATAAGCATTATTGATCTGCTTTATGCTTGGCCTTATGAAACAATACTTCTTTGATTAGTTCACCCTCCTTGCGCTTCAAAGAGTTGACTTTCCACAGAGGTCATTGTTGATTTTTCCCACTTGTTTGACCTCTTCCTCAGATTTTGTCACCTGTTCTTCTAATGCAGTGAAGTCAGCCTGTGACGCCAAGTTGAGCTCATTTTTGTTGAGGTCTCTAGTTCCAGTCAAAGCTTGCATAGTTTTTTTTATATGACATGTTTGATACATTAGTATAATTATATTCAGCTAAACTCAACTATCCCCTGTAGTGAGAGCCAATTGTTAAAACTAGGAAGTGGTAATGACATAATTTAGCACCATTTGTTATATCTTTGGGATTTATTTCCACCTTATCAGATGACAACTCGCTTTACTTCCCTTGTTCAACTTGCACAGGTTACTTGTAAGTGCATTGATTAATTTGTTGATATTAAATTATATTAGGCAGTAATACTAAAAATCTACTACTTTAGGTGAACATCTGATAGCCAAGAGAGTTATCAGGGCCAACGCCAACCTGGTGCTTGTTCTAGTCTTAAATAGTATTCTGGGAAATCTGTAGAGACTTCTTCACTCTTTGGTAAAACTTACCCTCGCTTGGTTCATAGTTTCTTCCCATCACTTCTGTGTCCTAACCTAGGATTATTTTCAATGATTCTTTATTGAATTTTAGGTCTATTAAGGATGGCTGGTTCTTCTTCTGCGGTAAGGTGGAGTTTCAAACATCTATTGTATGAAGACAATAGACTTGATGGTGACTATAGTTAAAATATAACTCCTTGGTAATTACACTTGAAGCCGTATTCTTCTGTTGTTACTTAGACAATGGCATGCTGCCCTGATCCTACTGATCCTGAGTAAATTTTGACTTAATACAACGTAAAATATTAATAAAAAGCTTATAAATTAATCTATAAACTTGTGGTAATAGTTAATGATAGTTTATTAGTATCAACTTAGGATAATTTATAGGGTTCAATGTTCACCACATCTTACCCATGACGCCTTAATTTCAATGACACTTGGCCAGAGAAAGCAACGAGTTCATTTGAGGGTCTACAATCCATTTGACTCAAGATATCTCAAACGCCTCAGAGTCAGTCTCAAACTTGGAAATATTCCCAAGATATCGTTTCTAATGCATCTGTAAATAGCTGAACTGATACTCATCTCAAGCAATCAGCAGCATATACCAAGGCGATTTGTACCACTAATTATTAATTATTTTGATCAAAAACTCAATTGACATTAAAAACTAATTTCAACATAGACCAACAAAGCCCACGTGCCCAGGTCATTTAGTCAGCTATTATTTTAAGTCTGACCAAACCAACAAAGCCCCCATGCCCGTGTCATCATAGTCAATTATTAAGTGGAATTGCTAGGCCACAGGTCTTAAGCTTTGCATAAGCTTAAAAAATTCCTGTTATATAATACTGATATCTGATATGATACATAATAAATTAAGCATGTTAACATTATTATGTCTCTATTGAATATCTGACAATTAGATTCAGTCAACATCTCAACATTCTTCTTCCTTCTTGTCACAAAAAGTCTGCAAAGATCACAATAATAAAGACAAAATCTTCTTTTCCTTCCAACTCTAATCACAAGAGCAAGCAGTCTTATGTACTAAACTTTATTTATAAATTTTTTAAATTTTATCTAAATGTGTCTACTTTATTGTAACCAAGAGATTCATAGAGAATTTAGCACCCAACTCTTTGGTTGACGCCTCAATTGGGAACGTCAGCCAACACTGATGAATTAACCATCCAGGGTAGCGTGAAATGCTGATCTTCCTCATCAGATTAACCAGGTTCTCTCCCCTACTCATTTCGTGACCTCTTCTGAGTTAAACAAAGAAGGTGTTCAACGTCTTAACTCAAATCCCATCAAATTACCCTTGTTTGGTAACAATCTACTTAGGGAATGAGACTCTTACCCATAAACAGATGGTTGTGATCCAGAAAAGATTACCTTTAAAGTTGCTGAACCATAGGTGGCATTACTCACCAGCAACTTATAAAACCCTTTGTCATTTGACAATTAAGCCCCCAATTGACTCCTACAGATCAAAAAATTTTAATAATGAAATTGACTCCCTAATTACTTGTTTATTGTCAGGAATAACCCCAAACAAAATACTTGTCAATCTGGAAGACTGTAATCCAGCGGATCAATAAGTAATTTGCTGAGAATATCCCTTTGAACAATAGTTATCATACATACAATTGATACCTCTCACATTCATTAGTGGGATGAATCCCTAGTGGACAATTAGATGAATCATGATCAATGAAGCTGGGTAATATGGGAAAAAATCCCAACATTAAGTCATATAAGACATAATATTTAATATTAGCTGATTTTAATAAAGCTATAAGCTTTTATCTGCAAAAGTTTAATAAATTATACATAATAGTAAAAAGCTTAACAGCATTATATCTATAATATGTACCACTTGTATGTGTAAGACATTGGTATATAAGAATTATATGGTTGGCTCAAGAGAGCAGCCAATGGTATAAAATTTATCTGGTTTTGTTTCAAAGATTATCTGTATAAGAGACTATATTTATCCCAAAGATCCAAATTCTTACTAAACCTATCAATGACCATCTACCAATATCTCTATATATAATATAATGTATATATATAATATTTCCTCCAAAAAAATGAACCAAGTTAAACTAAACTTGGCAGCATATTTTGATTATCAAGAAAACTTACAAATGTAATTTTTTATCATCATTACAATATATGTTTAAGCTATATCTGAGATATAAAACTGATTTATATGTTTTATAATGGAAATTGTTATAAGATTTTGTCTGAGCGGTTTAAGCTTTTGTGATTGATATTATATATTAAATGGGGTTGCCAAGCAGTCTAATTAGGTAATTTGAAAAATAAATGAGTTAATATAAGAAGAAGGTGGTTTTGGGTGTTTAGATATGCTCAATAGTTTTGATAAGCTCGTTGGTGGGTATTTAGTCAATCTGATAAATTCTTTGAGAATTTTGCCCACTAAATAGTGTCAGCCATCGGTATAAGGTTTAACAAACCTTGACAATTTCAAATGATCTTAACTTATTAACAACCAACCATAATAGAAATCATACATGTATATAATATATTGTGGTATCTAAAATTATATAGCAATGATGCAGGATTTATTATTTGAGTAATACTATGCAAAAAGATAATATTTACTATTATCAAATCTATACTTTATACATTTATAATTTTTAGTGTTTAATGGAATTTAAGATATGTTATGTAATATTTTATATAGGTGCAGCTATATATTTAGTAATTGTCCAATATTTCTGCATATCTAATTGTAGATTCATGCTTATACATATGGCTGATAATCCAAAGAATAATTAGTATATATATATAATGTATTAGGTAATGTGTCAGTCACTATAGTAAGGAGTTGAGGGTGGGGAAGTGAGAAGGAAGAGCAATGGTGAGGGACTGAGGAGGTGATGGTGTTTGCTGGAGGGGGGTGATGTATTATGCCTAATGGAATCAGGGTGCAAGGTGACCATGTATGGTGAGTCAGATCTCTAATATAACTTTTTTGTGTAGGTGGCACATTGCAAATTGCAGCCTCTGTCATGCTTCACGTTCATTATGGAAGTCTTAAGTCTAAGGTCCTTCCATTGGGCATATATTAAACCCTTTAATTTAAAAAATTTTATATTGAGAAGTGATTGAATGAAAGTGTTACTTCCTTGCCTTAGAAAAGACTCCTTCTAACAATCAACAATCTATTATATATGAGGATAAAAAACAGATACCTGATATTGATCAAGTTAAAAAACTCTTATAGTCAGTGAGTGAAAAAGCCTTACAATGGATGGCCAAGGTCCTTTTAATCCAGATGACCAAAAAATTTAGTGACAGATGATAATGATGAAGGAAAAGCTCCTTTTATACCCTGGAGTAACTTTAAAAACTAATAGCTGCTACTAATGGCTGAACTATATCCAATGTCAGCAATGATGGCCAAATTACTAATATCAACCAAATGAATCTTTCAACCATTTGTAAAACTTTTCATGGTAAGATAGTTAACAAAATTAGTAATCAACTAATTTTAGAGAAACAAACAACAACAATTGAGCAGCCAAAACTGGCAAAAAAGTCATGTGAAGTTTATGAACTGCAAAGAGTCCACATTATAACCAAAGATTTGGACTAAAAACTTCAAAAAGAATCAGAGATATGAATCCTGTCAGTTTTGAAACAAGGTGAAAGCACATATTTATTGGGATATGGCTTATGATAACTAATCTATTACTAATTCCCATTAAAAAGCACAGAATTTTACCCTTATATATATGATTTTATTATTTTAAAAATAAATATACTTTATAGTATATAACATGTTCTATTATTTCTTGATTGTCTTATTTTGGTGCTATCAATGCCAAAATCATGAATGATTGGACGAAGTCTATGAGTTGCATATAGGGAGAGATGAGTACTGGTTAAATTAAGAGCCATTGTTAAGATTATCCAAGGCTTCATCAAAGTTTGATACAATAAAAACATGATATTCATCCAAACAATGAAGAAATAAACCTCTAAAATAGACTGATGATGCATCTTATTATTAATAAAGATATTAAAGCTAGTGGCTTACACTTATTAATAAGCATCATGTTAGCAAAAAAATTACTTGCTTTATAAACTTTAGC
The DNA here is from genome assembly GCA_022478985.1 of Massospora cicadina. NCBI lineage: Eukaryota > Fungi > Entomophthoromycota > Entomophthoromycetes > Entomophthorales > Entomophthoraceae > Massospora > Massospora cicadina. The sequence goes on from JAKSZP010008008.1 coordinate 59,926, forward strand.
ATAAAACAGTGGTATTGAGCATTATAACGATCATATCTGCCTCTAAAATGTCAGCAAAGACCAACTCATGAAGAAACTGCAGCAAAAAAGCACATAATGCTGAAGCTCAAGATTAAAGTAAAGTAGCCATTTGAATAGCATATTCAAGTAAAAAATTGAAGCTTTTGCACTTAAAAATGAAAATGAAGAGAAAGCATGCCACTAAATTAACAGTGTGCATGGCAAAAATGCAAAGGTAAAGGGTTGCACGCCAACATTAAAGAGGACATCTGAATATATATCTCCAAACTCACAACGCCACTTTGCTTCACAAAATCTTTAGTGAAGATGAATATTGAGAAAGTTATATTGTCTTAATGCATACAAAAATGTCTATTTTGCAATTTTATATTAAAGAAATGAGTTTATGTAAACTGGTGCCATAAAGTGACCTTTTATTTAAAGGGATACATATTTATCATTTTTTATAGTATCTATTATATAATGTCTATCCTATAATGATAGGTAGTATGTCAGAATTTGGTATAAGAGACCAGTATAGTTACATTAGCCAAATGGATATAAAATGATATTTATTGGTATCAACTGCATAGGAAACCCACTTAAATTATCTAATTAAACTAAATAACACCTAACCCTTTAGTATAACCATCAAACATATTAATTTATGCAAATGAATAAAACCACCTCAAAAACATTAACCTATCAAATCACTAATGTAATGACAAAATGCTTTGCATAACTAACATGCTTATCAAATAGACCATAGAATATAAAATTTATAACTAAAATACTATTATAAAAATTCTTATCACTGGGCATAAATAGCAAAATTCAGCTAGTATTTAAGCTGCTAAGTATATGTCAGTCATTGAATTAAGAACTATATGAATGGTTAAAAATAATTGGTATATACTTATTGGACTGGTTTCAATCTAGTGTGCTTGGTATGTGTCAGTCATCAGTAAAGGGGTTACAATGCCTTTAAAGATGAAAATAATTTCTAAACTTATTGATTGACAATTTAACAATCTTTAAAAATAAAGATCATAATGTGTGCATATTTATGTGTGTGACACATTATTTCTTAGATAGATTAAGCAAGATAATGAAAATTAGCACCAATACTTTATAAGTTTGAAGAGCTAGCATAGGCAGGTTTTAAAAACAATAAATATCTAAAATTAAACGAGATAAGTCAACTTTGGATAAATATACCACAATGAGTATTTTTGCTTGTGCCAGTTTCAAACCTGTATGAATCAAAACCCAACCAGAGTGGAGTAAGATCCACCCTGCTATACTACCACTCCTTAAAAACAATAAAATTAATATATAATAGTTATTATAATATATAAAATGATATATATGTATTTTATGGGAATCAGTAACTATATTGACTGAGAGTTAGGTTTGTCATGGTTGGAAAATGACTTCATTCTTAGGACCAACGTAAGAGACAAAGCTGCTTACAGAAAAGCCAAGAAGGTGAAGTTAGCAGGCCTCCCTGACCGCAAGCACACCATAAACCAACGCTGGGTGAAGGCAAAATATGCCCAAGTTAGTCCTATGGAAGCAAGCAAAGTTTAGCCTTGTAAGAGAGTAGTGGCGTTAGAAGCAAACTAGCTTCATTACTATGAAAAACAGTTTTCTTCAGTTTTTGGGTGAACAGGGTTTCAATTCCCATTCAGTTTTCACACTTTCCAGCTCAGGTCGGCCATTTTTATAATCAATCACCTGAGTTAGGTCAATTTCCCAAAATAAAGTTTTGCTAATGGAAGCATGCACCTGTTGTCACATCTTGGCTTAGACCCGCTTCCCTCAAATGATTTTTTGCCCAAATGCCCTTAAATTTCCTATGTTGAGACCAATCCTCCTTGTTGTCGACTTCTCCCATATGTAAAATCCCCATTTTAGTACACTGTTTCCATTATGTTATCTTGGATATTCCTGTGCACGGACCTCTTTGAGGAGGTCTCACACAATGTTAACCATTTAATTTGTATTACAGTAGGTTTATCCTCACATGTACCGTTGAGCCACTTAAGTTCCCTCCAACCTAAAACGCCTAAACCTTATCCCTCCGTGCATCACAACTCTCCTGTTTAGTTAAATCTTTTAGGGATAACCCTTTCTTTCCTAAGTTACTTGAGCTCAAGCACCCTCCATGGAGCTTTAGTAACTTTTGTACTATCAACTAATTTCCTGTCATTTGTCCTGTGCACCGTGCACTTTCACGCTAAAAACAGGAGAGTTATAGACACTCTCCTTACATTAGTTGACCAACCACTTTTAATAATGTGCACGAACTTATCCGTGTGTGGGACTTTCACAAGGTGGAAATTGTGTGTGTTGGCTGTGGGCTTTGGCTGTGGTCTGCCACTTCGCTGTTTCCTCTTTTTCCTGAAGTTTGGAGCATCTTGGCGTTATTTTTGCTGCCTCTAACTGGAAAGTACCCACCCTTCATGTTTGTACCTGGTGGATAAAGATGCTTCATGGTCTGGAAGTTGTGATTCCCTGACTTTTCGCTAAAAATTTACAGAACCAATTTAATCAAATGTGTTTTACTTTGGTAGCATGTTCAGATGGTGCCAGCAGGATTTTTGAAAATGGGCTTGGGGTGTTGGCCTTGGATAACGTCGGGCAATCCATTGCTTTCATAAGAATAGGGTTGTTTGCATCTAGAAACGCAATTTCAAATGGAAATACCATATATACCTCAGAACCATATTTGCTCTCTTATGGTTCAAAGATGAAACCTACTCCTATGTATCAAATCACCCCAGTAAACCCCCTTTTGACCTCTTCTATGATTTGCAGCACACAGGAGGTTGAAAAGGAGCTGCGCTTACAATATAAAGATGTTTATGCCCTGCTGAAGATATGGTGGGATATGTGGCCTCAGTGGTAAGAGTGGCCAAATATCCCTCTCCATTCTTTGATTCTAAAACATGCCAGAGTGACATGTTAATGACAGATGAAGAGTTTGGAGGTGATGTACTGGAGTTTTTGACTTTAAATAAAGACTATTTGGGGTATTTACTACTGACGGCTACCCTTTCATCCCCTTTAGGGAAATTGAGAACCACTATTCTGGCGGATACTGGCGCCACTGAAAACTTTATGGATCAAAGCCTAGCCGACTACCTTGAGCTGAGTTACTTGCCAGGTGGTATGGTTAGGAGAGGGGCGTCCCAAGGTATTCCCACTCTGAAAGTTATTGGGACTGTGGACTATCAGGTTGGCAAGTACCACTTGTCCAATCACTTCCAAGCTATCAAAAACCTCATTTACCCTATCGTTTTGGGTGTGGAGTGGTGGCGGAAGTTTGACGTCAGAATCAACTTGAAAGAGAATGCCCTATCCCTCACATTAAAGAATGGTCACACTTTAGTTGTTCCTTTGTCTGAGGCTAACGTCCAGGGCGAATTGCCCCACTACCCCACCTTCACAAACTTACCTTGCCCCTATGCTGAAGCCCACCGTGGAGATTCCCCTTCCTTCTTGTTTGGAGGGTTTGAATCTTCCTTTGATGCAGCATCAACTAACGCACTACCTGATCACTACAAGTTCAATTATGAGTTCAAACTCACTGTAGATCTGGTGCATATATCTTTCCCCATTTACCCATTAACTGTCCAAAAGGAAGAGGCGTTGGATGTGCGGGTGAAGGAACAGTTGGCCAAAGGTGCAATATTTCAGCGTACCTCCCCTGTATGCTCCCCCCTACTCTTTGTGGAGAAGTCTGATGGTACTTTACGCCTCTGAGTAGACTATGGTAACATCAACAACGTCACTGTACCATATCTACATCCCATCCCTTTAGATTATCAGATTGCGCACTATGTGGAGAAAGCTAAGGTCTTTTACGAGCTGAATTGCCTCAACGCGTTCAATCAAATTCAGATAAAAAAGGGAAAAGAGTGGTTGACCGCATTTCAGACCAAAAAAGGAATTTTCCAGTTCTGGTTATGCCCTTTGGGCTTAAGAATGCCCCTGCCATCTTTCAACTCCGCATTGATGCAGCATTGGGGGACTTGTTAGGGGTATGCGCGGTTGCCTACATGGACGATATTCTGGTGTTTTCCCCTGATCATGAGTCCCATGCGGTATACCTTTGGCAAGTGGTGGAGAGGTTGAGGGCCACCTGCCTTACACTAAAAATCAGTAAATGTGAATTTTTCAAGTCCCAGGTCACTTTTCTGGGCAACGTCATGTTTGACCAAGGACACATGATACTCTAGATAAGGAGAAGGCTAATAGTGAGTGGCCCACCCCCACCTCAGTCAAGAAATCGAAAAGCTTCTTATGGATGTGCACGTTCCTCAAGAAGTTCACACAAAATCTTTCTGAGGTGGCAGCTCCCTTATACAAGGCTAGCGGTGCAAAGGTGCTTCATTGGTCCCCCATTTTTGAGGATGCATTCCAAGCAGTGAAGTGCACCATGGTTTCCACGTCTGTCCTTCGCCATGTTGACCCTTCAAAAGAGGTCATTGTGTCTATGGATGCCTCCAACTTTGCCATAGCAGCTGCCTAGTTACAAGTAGGTGAAGATGAGATAGAGCATCCTGTGGGATATTTTCTTAAGAAAATGTCTCTGCCTGAGTTGAATTACGCCGTTTATGATAAAGAGTTACTGGCAGTGGTGGAGGCGCTGACTTATTGGCGTCACCACTTACATGGCTTCTCCCAACCTTTCCATGTATATACAGATCACTGTGCCTTTCTGTACTACCGCGCCCCTCATTTCTAAACCCCACGGTAGACCTTCTGGTATGAGACTCTTGCTTAATTTGCATTTTCTTACGAGTTCACCAAGGGTAAGGAGAAAGGTTTGGCGGATGATTTGAGCCGCAACCCTGCTTTAGCTCCCAATCCAAAGGTGGTAAAGGTTCATAATACCCAGTTGATGATTTTGCCAGTTAAGATTTTATCTCAACTTCTCGCTTCCTCAACCAACACGCCAGCGCTTGCACCTCTGGAAAAAAATAGGAATACAGTATGCTCAGAAAGGTAGTTCTTTCTCAGCTACTATTAGCCAAATATACTATGGTACTTTCTAAGAGCGCTTTGCTCATTAAAACATTGCTAAGGATTATCACGTAAAGGATAAGATGGTGTGGTTTCAGGGGCGCTTATGGGTTCCTGCTGGACCACTGCGCCTGAAAATCATCCAGGACCATCATGATGAACTCACCGGTGGTCATCCTGAGAAAGCAAAGACCTTAGAGTTAATATGACGCACCTACAATTGGAAAGGCTTGACTGCTCAGGTGGGACAGTATTGTATTTCGTGCTTGATCTGCAATCAAATGAAACCAAATTGTCAACCTTTAGCAGGGTTGCTGGTACCCTTCCAAAAGGCTGATGGGCCCTGGACTTCCCTACTGGTAGATTTCATTGTAGAATTACCTGTCTCTGATGGTTATGATGCCATCCTGGTGGTGGTGGACCGTTTTGCAAAGTTCGCCCACTTAATCCTTGCAGAACTGAAATAACCGCGGCTGAGATGGCTAAGCTCTTAGTCACTCATGTGTTTGCGCTTCATGGGGTTTCCCCAAGAAATTATCAGTGACTGGGGACCCCAGTTTACCTCCATATTTTGGGAAGAGTTGTGTAAGACTCTTCAGATTCGCCCCTGCCGTTCAACTGCCTATCACCCCTAATCAAATGGGCAGACTGAATGAGTGAATCAGTGCTTGGAACAGTTCCTGAGTGTTACACCGCCGCGGATCATTCAAACTGGGTTTTTCACCTTCCTATGGCTTAATTTAGCTACAACAATTTGCATTCTTCAATCAGTTCTCCCCTTTTATTGAAAACCATAGCTTTAACCCCGCCTTTAACTTAGAGCCCATCTGTGGATCTATAGTAGAAGTGGTGGTGGACTTTGACAAGACTATCAGGAAGGTCCATCATGGGTTTTCCACAAGTTAGGAGGCGGCAATGCAAGTTTATAAGGAGAACGCTGATGGTAAGCGCCAAATGGGTCCAGCGTACAAGAAAGGGTTTCTCGTGTTGCTTGATGCTCATAGCATCCCTATCAAGCAGCCATGCAAAAAGCTGGGACCAAAGAGGATTGGCCCTTACCACGTTGTTAGAAAGGTGGGCCATGCCTCATACCAGTTAGATCTTCCCTCTTCGTTCCAGATCTTCTCTGTCTTTTATGAGAGAAAATTGACGTTGTATGAGGGCCCCCACCAGAGAATCCTGATGCTTATCTCATGGATGGGGCGCCAGAGTGGAAAGTGGAGGAAATATTAGGTTCCCATCATGTTAAAAGAAGACTTGAGTACCTGATATCTTGGAAGGGTTTTGATGCTGCAGAGAACAGTTGGGTACCAGCGCGTGACTGTGTGCATGCCCAAGACCTGATTGAAGCCTTCCATAAGCATTTCCCCAGGCCGCCAGATCTCAACCCAAACCAACTGTTGCTGCAATGAAGTTGGCCCCAGCCCACAAAGAACTTTTACCTGGCGCAGGCCCCTGGAGGGGGGTTGAGCCCCGCTGGGAGGAGAGAGTAATGTCATGGTTGGAAAATGACATCATCCTTGGGACTAATGTAAGAGACAAAGCTGCTTTCAGGGAGGCCAAGAAGGTGAAGTTAGCAGGCCTCCTTGACTGCAAGCACACCATAAACCAACGCTGGGTGAAGGCAAAATATGCCCAAGTTAGTCCTATGGAAGCAAGCAAAGTTTATCCTTGTAAGAGAGTGGTGGCGTTAAAACAAACTAGCATTATTACTATGAAAACAGTTTTCTTCAGTTTTTGGGTGAACAGGGTTTCAATTCCCATTCAGTTTTCACACTTTCCAGCTCAGGTCGGCCATTTTTATAATCAATCACCTGAGTTTGGTCAATTTCCCAATATAAAGTTTTGCTAATGGAAGCATGCACCTATTGGCACATCTTGGCTTAGACCCGCTTCCCTCAAATGATTTTTTGCCCAGATGCCCTTAAATTTCCTATGTTGAGACCAATCTTCCCTGTTGTTCAACTTCTCCCATAAATAAAATCCCCGTTTTAGTACACTGTTACCATTATTTTATCTTGGATATTCCTGTACGCGGACCTCTTTGGAGGTCTCATACAAGGTTAACCATTTAATATGTATTACAGTAGGATTTTCTCCCATGTACCATTGGGCCACTCGAGTTTCCTCCAACTTAGAACGCCTACACCTTACCCATCCATGCACTGAAACTCTCCTGTTTGGTTAAATCTTTTAGGGATAACCCTTTCCTTCCTAAGTTATTTGAGCTCAAGCTCCCTCTGTGGGGCTTTAGTATTTTTGTACTATTGACTAGTTTCCTGGCGTTGGTCCTGTGCACTGCGCACTTCCACACTGGAAAGGGGAGAGTTATAGACACTCTCCTTACAGGGTTTATCTAGTTGATTATATATAATAGTTTTTAAAGTGGCTTGGTGTTACTTAGTTATTTGATAGGCTCAATGGTTTTGGGTAAGTTGATGTTGATTTGGTCAAACTAATAGCTTCATTAGATGAGTTAAAAGTGGATAATTTTTGGGTCAACTTGATAGTTTTATGGTATCCACATGCCAAAAAACTGGGCTTTAATTGTGGATGCTTAAACACTATTAATAGCTGCCAAATACTGCAAATCACTAACTTACTAGTGGTAGGAGGGTGATTGTTTATGAGATGGTTTTTGTGAGTTGAGGATTATTTGGAGGTGTTGTGAAGAAATTTGTTCATTTATTGAGCTAAACTCCTTGGTAGATAACACAAAAGGCGTTTGTTTTTTAACACTTATATAATAGGAACTAACTTTTGCTTCCCTCCATAAGCCTTATATCTAATATTGTAGGAGATGAAATATTGATAATAGGTATAAACAGCTGGGTTTTGGAATATACGTTTTTATTTAGGACTAGTATTTAGCCACTTTTTACCTGTATTTATAAAGCATCTGCTAGTTAATATATTAATAGGTCTGAGAGAATGATTAATCTATATGGCATTGCTTGTGTCAATTAGTCTAATTTATAATCCATCCTTTCACAGCATGGGGCTAAGAGTTTAAATTCCATTAAGTCATTAAAAAGGCAGTTGTGTTTATTTCAATTGTCTTTAATTTAATATATTGATAGCACATTTTACCCAACATTTTTTTGGGTATAACTAACAATTAATATTGTTTATTTGAGGTAATCTGACCATCAACAGATAATATTGATAATATTAGTCTATATAAATTTATAGACGTATATTAATAAGTTTAGGATTAATCAAACCTATAGAATCAGCCTAAAACTACTAACCATTCACCCAGACCCAATTGAGCCTATTAAATCAATCTAAAACCACACACTGCTTGGCAAAACCATTGAAACCATCAAATTGACCAATCATTTACTACTTACTAAAATACTTAACCTATTACTTACCCAAATAACTCTGACCATTTGGAAAACCAATTAAACCATTATAATGACTGAATATCAAACTTTTCAGCTGTAACAATATAAAAATTACTGTTAAAAACATATAATATATTCACTTCTTACATAAAAACTCTTTATTTTACTATAAAAACTTGAAAACTGGCTTTGAGGTGAACATGGATCCCCTCCCATCCACCTATATCCAAAGCTCAAAACTCTACATGCTGTAGTTTTGGCTGTGCATCTCACACACACATACACATATGCTTTCATTATTATAGATAATATAATAATAACCAACACTCTACTAGCAGGGTACTGGGATTTATAGTGGGATATGGGTGGGATTTATATTAAGTTACTGCGCACTTTCTCCAGTACTTTTCTATAAACTGTGATTGTCAAATTTTAAACATTAATTTTTATCCTTTGAAATTAGAATCATCAATTCTATTGACTCATTTAAATTCTTTTTTGACCATCTTTGAGCAATTTTCAAAAGTTTCTCACCCATGATATCCTTTGGTATCAAATTTTTATAAGTTATGAGGCTCCTGGTTGATTGGTGTATCCCCCCTTTAGGTTGGGACCACCTAGTGCTAAAAAAATGAGGCTCCTGGTTGAGTCATCTGTTTAAGCAGGGAACTTAAAGATTCTGTGTTCTCTTTAGACTACTCAAAACTTTGAGCAGATCTGGTTGAATTTCTGCACATAGGGATCAGCTAACTCAGAGATGGTGATGTATTTGAAATTGGAGGTTGTGAGGTGTGATATGTTAAGAAGGGATGGCAGCGGCAACCCATCTTTCATTCAGGGTGTGCCCTAGGTCACCAATATTAGCAAGGAACAGGGCCCAATGGTTGTTACCTCTCTTGGTCCTAAAGGGAAAAAGGTTTACTTAATCTTGTTATCTGTGGCTGAGAACCTTACATTACCCTTTATTAAAAGAACATGATCCACTAATTCCACATGGGACTGTACTAGGTCATAGTTATTGTGAGGTGTGGGTTTTATACCATAATTGCAGCTTCCCTGGATGGGGGAAATAAGAGCTCTTTGAAATTCTTATAACAAAACTCTACAATCAACTCTTAGCAGTTGGTGCAGTTTTTAGAAGAAACCACTGATCTTATATTCTGGCTATCTTTCCAAAACACCTGATAGCAGATGTTACATTTGAGGCGTTATAAACACAGAATCTTTTTGACTTTAAACTCTGGGATGCACTCCACCCTGATAGGTTAACCTCTTTAGGTTTTTATCCTTTCAAAGTGATAAGTAAAAGTGTGAAATGAGTGGTGAACCTTCTAATGGGATGGTAACTCAAGGTGGAATGGTACATTGTCAAAACTTTGGAAACTGGGAATTAAACTGCTTGTTTGCAGGCAAACTTAAAACAAGTCACTTTGAGTAGCAAATTATTAGTGGTGGTCCCAACCTAAAGGGGGGATACACCGATCTTTCCCCATATCAAACCTTTTGGCATCAATTTTATAATTTTGTGAGCTGGTTCTGAATCTGCTGGTGAGACTTTTGGATTCGAGAAGAAAAGCCTTCAGAGGCAGAAATACTTCTTTAGATTCTTGGCCCAATTGTAAAGGCAGGATTGTAACTCATATTTTTCAAACATAAGCGACACACCTATGGAAGAGTGTAGCAAATTGCTGTAAGAGAATTGGTCCAGGGGAAGGTCAGAGAACTAAGCATCTTGTGACGCAGTATAATAGCATTAAAGGTATTGCTAAAATGACTAGTTAATCCTTTCAGTTTATTTGTCAAATTGGGGCGATAATATGAAGAACTACAGGGTTTGACTTTGAGGTACACACCTTTTTTTATTTTAAGATAAACTGTGGACCTCCATCATAAAGAATAATATGGGGACGCCAAACCTTGAGAAGACGTGTGTATCAAACAACTGGTCCCTGTCTTTAGCAAAGGTAGATGTTAAGCAAGAGAAGAAGATTACATATTTTATGTAAAACAATCAACATCCATAATGATGTCGTCATTCCCTTTATGTGGCAAAAGACTCATTAGAGTCTCTGAGATATAAGTCCATGGGCCTTCATTTTGTTTTAGAGGATGAAAAAAGACCATTTCGCCCTGCCCTATCATATTTGGAGCAGTTGCAAATGAAACAAAATTCGCATCAAGAAGAATCATCTTTTGAGAGGCTATCTAATCATATCATCGCTTGATTAAGTAAGTCGCTTTTTCTCACCTATTTATCATATGGTGGGAGATCATGATGTTTTCTTATGACCCATGAACGCATGGAAAAGGGGACTCATAATCAATAATGAAAATATATAGCCTTATCCTTTTGGGATAATCAGATAGAAGGGGCTTTACAAGAGATGATTTTAGCTAAAGTGTCCTGGGCATTAGGTCAGGATGCATGGGCAGCTAGATTCCCATTCATAAGTTACCCTTCATCTGTGTTGAATGTTGTATGATGACAGAGAAGTTGACTTGATTATATGTGACTGGGGTGTCCACAGGGTCTCAACTGATATGGATGCACCAGAAGTATCAAATGAGTTTGGTGTGGAAGGGGTGACTGCCATAATTGTATGGAATGGCTGGGATATAATTTGTTCAATAGATCTCATCGTGACAAGTTAAAAGTCTCAAAATAATTCAGGGCCCATGAGGGTGTTTTTACTAAGAATAGCAGGCGAGATGTGTGTGGCTCCTCAGATAAACTCATATTTATAATCAAGGCTTGAGAAGTGCAATAAGTTATTGTTTGACAATGAGCTAATTTTCGTTGTTTACAATAGTAAATTAGTGACTTGTGATCAGTAAACACAGTGATTATATGCTATACCCTGAATAAGGTAACGTCAATGCACAGTGACCAAATGACTGATGTCAACTTCCTTATTATAAATGACCCCTCGCCCTCTGTTACATTAAACTTCTTAAAAATAAGCAACTGGGTGTTCCCAGCACTATTTTATTGCAGCAGGACAGCGCCTAAGGCCATGCCTGAGGCGTCATAAGATTCAATAAATGACATGTCTTCATTAGCATGATTCAGGAAAAGAGTAGTAAAGATATATATGATTGCATCAAAGGCTTGGTGGCACTCAGAAGACTGTCCAAAGGGTGTGTTTTTGCCAATAAAGGGTGGAGGGTTAAGAAAATTATTAGTTTCTAGTGAAAACTTTTTTGAAAGGTGATTTGACTTAAGAATATGCAGAGTTCAATATCATGTTATGGAGTGGGCCACGATTCTATTGCTTCTAGCTTGGAGGGAACAATGGAAAATCCATCTTTAGTTACAAGGTTACTGAGGAACTGTACCTCATTCTTATAAACTCACACTTGGATGGTTTGGAGTGCAGATTGGCTTTTTAGAGATGTGTCACAACTGCCGCCAAATTCTTTGCATGTTGTTCAGTATCTGGAGAGTGGATTAGAATATGAGAAATTTAGGCAACCACACAATTAAACCTGAGATCTCTCAAATTGTGTCAACTAGCCTTTAAGTGACAGAAAGATAGTTATTGAGATAAAAGGGCATCACTTATTTGGTTGGTCACATAATTTGTCTGAATTGCTGTTAGCCATACTTGCCAGACTTCAGAAGCACTAAGCGGAAGGCCTTTGTTTTAACAATTTCTTGAAAACACCTTTTATTTAGAAATCTATTATGAGATAGCAACTTAAAAGGGGGGTGAGTGTGCAATAGGGACAGTAAAGTTATCAAGGAGACATATTCAACAAAGGGTTGTAAAGTACCATCATGCTTCTGTGCAAATACCACAGGGGATAATATTAGCACATTTTTAATTAGCCAACATTTATATATCATAACATTAATTTAAACTTTCAGGGCCTGGTCCTCAGCAGCTGTATATGGATATAAGGATAGTTTATTCTAAAAGATCAACCATTAGAAAGAAGTCTAAGTCAAATTTTGAATGCTGAAGTAGCTGATATGCTTCAGGCACATTGAAAACCTCTTTGTAAGGTGCAAGGACATGATTTAGGGTAGCAAGTTCAGCTATCTATCAGTCAAGGAATACTTGACTGCTGCTACTATTTCATTTTTTAATGCTGGCGTGGGAAGAAGAGGAATTTTACCTGAGTACTAGCTTTAAGTAAACTTCAATATGTTGCATTTTAGTCAAAATTGACTAATACCCAGCGCCACCAACCATCCATCAAGATCGTGGGATATAAGAGTTCTGGGATGGCCAAGAGGTCAGCCACAAATTCATTCTTGCATGCTACAAAAATAGGCTTTCAAAGTGGAAGAGTGCTTTTGGGACCTTGAAGCACTCTAATGGTATACCTGTGATAACAAGGTCTAGAGATTGAACCACCTTTTAGTCAATTGAACTATCCAAAGATCAAGTATCTATCAGCACTTATTGATATTTTCCTTGTACCCACTGAAAGGTTGACTTTAAGCATTATTTTACAAATGATTAATTTTTTATGGTGTTTGTAAATAAAACATTGTGGCATGATTCCATTATTCTAGGGGTACCCAGAACATTTTTGCTCTGCTAAAAACTGAGTTGGCATAGATGCCGCTCTGGCATATAGCAATGGAGCTGTTTGGGGATTGGAAGGATCAGGTAGAGGGCGGACATAAGACATACCATCATAATTTGGGGTTTACATGATGGACCTTTAAATATGTTTCATCAATATACCTAATAAGGAGTAACCGTTGAGTTCTCTGGATCTACCATTTTTGAAAAAATTTCAGTGGTTATTTTGAGATATCGCCTTTGAAGCAATTCAAGTTGTAAATTATTATATGCGTTTATCACAAGTAGTTTGTTTAATGATAAGTGTTTGTTGTGCTCTACATTTAGTTAAATAAAGGGACTTCTTGTTTTCCCTTGAGATAAAATGAATGCCTTATTAGTAGATACAGATGATAAATGAAGTTTTTTAAAAAAATTTACATCACACATGCCCAAGGGATGATGAGTAATGGTGAGAATTACATCAAAGCAACTATGAGTTAAATCAGACTCGCTGGTTAAAACCAGAGGATATGCAAAATGGGTAAATATGAATAGCTGGAGGGCCTTGACTAAAGTATCACATAACCCAAATGTTATGAACAAACTAAGTATGTTAATTAAGATTTGGTGGTTACATGACTATCCACAAGCCTGTAAGATTTTAGAACACAACATATCCATAATAAAAAGGTTAGGTTATCTTGTTAGGGTTACCACATGCTAACAAATAACAAAGCTTTAAGATATGATGTTTTAGCACCCTTAATAGTAGCCACAGACTGCAAAGAACAGCCATATTGTTGGTAGAAGAGTGATCGTTGATGAGATTGTTGTAAGATGAGCAAAATTTGGAGGTGTTGGGAAAAAGTTCCTTATCAGTGAGCTAACCTCCTTGGTATCTTGAACAAATGACCTTTTAACCATTGCTACTTATATAATAGGAGCTAACATCTGCGTCCCCTCCATATGCCTTATCTTTATTTTTTCAGAAAATGGAATATTTAAATAGATATAAATTAGCTGAGAGTCTTGGAGTATATATTTTTTATTTAGGACAATATAAGATTTACCCAACACTTTTAATTTGCAGGGTGCTGGGATTTATAGTGGGATATGGGATGGGTGTTTACTAATTACTGTGCACATTTTACAGTATTCTCCTCAATAATAGTAATTGTGGGATTTCAGACTTTAATATTTTGATCCTATGATGTCAGAATTCATCATTCAATTGTCCTTTAATTTGTTCCTTGGATGATTTTTAAGAAGCTTAATTTATTATTTTTCACCCATGATCACATATGGTAACATATACACGCTAAATGACAAGGCTCCTGGTTGAGCCATTTGTTTGATAAGGTAAATTCAATTTGATGTGTGCACTTTAAACACATCTTTTTGCTATGATATTTCTGTTTAACAACCTGAACATAGTGCTTTGATGACTCTGAGATAGTTATGGATTTAAAATTGGGGGTTGGTCAAGAGATCAGATGTTCCAAACTGGGGGAGGAAGCGGACACCCATCTTTTAATCAGGGTGTGCCCTAGGTCACCAATATTAGCAAGGGGCAGGGCCCAAGGGTTGGTACCTCTCTTGGTCTTAAAGGCTGCAAGGTCTGCTCAAACTTGATAGCTGTGGCTGAGAGCTTTCAATTTCCTTTTATTAGAAGTACAATTTCCACTTTCCCTCAGGGGCCTGTTATAGTCATAGTTCTTGTTAGGCGTGGGTGGTTTTATTGCCACAATTGCAGCTGCCTTAGATGGAGAAAGTAAGTGCTCTTTAAGATTCTTAAGGTTAACTCCTCATATAATACTTGGAAGTTGGTGCAATTTTTAAAGAAACTGATGTTCTCATATGCTGGTTATTTTTTTAAAACACCAGATAGCAAATGTTACATTTGATGCGTTATGAACACATAATCTCTTTTGCTTGAAGCTCTGGAGTGCACTATACCATAATAGGATAACCTCTATATGTTTTAATCCTTTAAAAGAGTGATAAAAAAGAATAATTGAGTGGTAACCTCCAATGGGATGGTAATCAAGTTGGAATGATCCATTGTTCAGAATTTGGAAACTAGAATGTGACCTGCTTTTTTGTAGGATTATTTAAGACAAGGTACTTTGAGGTGCAAATTCTTGGTGTCAGCTGTAAGAGTTCATGCTAACAGAAAGAAGACTAGCTGTATGAGCTGGGTGATTCAACGCCCATTGAATGGCTAAGCTTGCCTTAGGCTCAGAAGAATTAAAGACTCTTGTGGGAGATTATAAGATATCAAAGTGAACAAAGTATCTGGTCAAAAACATACAAAATGACCCCATATCAAGCCAAGCGACTGCACTTGGGGCAACTGTGGATCTTACTGAGGTAACCTACAAGGATGTGGGAGGCAAGGAGGGTGAAACACCTCTAAGAATCGCGGCTATTTTGTAATATACAAAGAGGGCGGATTATTTTATTATGTATTGCAAGACATAACAAAAAAATGGTGCATATTGTACCCAAAATGGGGTAGATCCAAAACAAAATGGTTATTGGCCTCTATGGCGTGTGCAACAGATCAGCAATTAGAATAAAGGAAGTTATCATCCACTATCTCATGGATGTAATGGGCGGGTTCGCGCCAATATGCCACAAACAAATTTGGCAGTAAGAGCCAAGTTACTGACCATACTAGGTACAGGCCTGCGGAGGCCCATTCCTGACTTGACTGCCATGCCTCATCATTGCCACGTATTCTTGGACCACTGTTCCCACGACGCTTCACATCAGTAGTAGGGTCTGGGACCAGGAGAGGGCTGAGAATGACACCAACGCCACACTAAGCTCACTGGAGGAGCTCATGACTTCAATCTGATCTGACTATCCCAATAAATAAATTTAAATAAATCTGAGCTTCAGCAAAATCCTTTATTTCTGATTTCCTTGTAGAAGACACAACTGCCCTACAGGGCTGCAGCGTCTTCCCTTAAATAATCTGCTGCAAATATTGACAAGCTTTTCATTTAGTTAAACTACTCCAAGCCCTGACCACCACATCATTAGTGAAGAATTGCCATCCCACCGGATCACCATACACGCCCTGCATAAGCCCATCATCATTCCATGGAGGTGATTCAGATTTGGGATGGCGATTTCACCCAGCTCCAAATTTACCAAATTAATTCCCGTTGAACCAAGGCCACATTCATATTGCTTTCCACCCGATCTGAGTCAATGCATGGATCAGGTGCCTCCTGATCCATTACATCACCCCCCCTGTGAAGACCAGAATTCCCAGGCCTTCTCTGGGCACCGTGCACAGTCCTCTATCATCTGCCATGTTGACTCCTCTACCAGATAGCTCTTCCACTTCACCAACAGCTGCTGTCAGCCTCTCACTCACTTGGCATCCAGTATCCACTCCACCTCACATTTTTGGGTTCTCCCCTTCTCTAGGATTCAGCGGACAGGGGCGCTTGGGCCCCTCACCCCCAAAAGCCTGTAGCTGGGAAGTGTGAATCACTGGGTGGGCTCTGGAACCTGCTGGTAAACTCAACTCAAAGGCGACCTAATTAATAGCTCAGATGATCTGGTATGGGCCCAGAAATTTTGGACCCAGCTTACAACTCTTTACAGGGATGGCATAGTTCTTGGTCAATACCAGAACCCAGTCCCCAGGTTCAAACGCCAGATCTGGCGCCCTTCGCCAATCTGCCTGCCGCTTCTGCTGAGCTACCACCTGCTCCAAGTTTCCCCATAGCGTTTTTCTGATTTCTGACATGGTACAAATTATTTCATCCGCCCCCTGACATACGCCACCTGCAGCTCCCCCATTCAATTTAGGGTTGAGTCCATGGTTCACAAAGAACAGTGACATTCCCATCGAGGATTGAGAGTGGTTATTTTAAGTGAACTGGGCCAACGGGACCCATGATACCCAATCATCCTGCCGATTGGACATGTAGCACTGCAGATAGTGCTTTGTATCTGGTTCACCCTCTCCATTTGACCATCAGATTGCAGATGGTACGCTGAGGACTGACCCGGTCTGATTTCTAAACTTCCCAGTAGACTCAACCAGAATCATGTAATGAATTATGGGCCACAATCTGAAATGATCTCCTCAGGTAAGCCATGACATGAAAACACCTCATCAACAAAAACAATTGCCGCATCCTTCGCCAAAAAACTCCCAGTGCATGAGAAGAATTCAGCATATTTGGTGAGTCTATCCACGACCACCATAATCACGTCCTTCCCCTGCACCTTTGGAAGTCCCACTATGAAATTGACACTGACAGAACTCCAAGGGGTCTGCGGTATTGGCAACAGATTCAATTTACCTGATGGCGGTTTTCTTAATGGCTTCAACTTTGCACATACCAAACACTCCTGCACGTAATTCTGGACATCCCTATGAAGGCCTGGCCAGGAATACTCCCACTGTACTAAATCCATTTGTCTTCCCCACTCCTGGGTGTCCCTCCAGTAGATGGTCATGAGAGGCCTGGATTACCTTCCACCATAATGATGGGTTGGGTACTCATACATGCGACTTGTGGTATAGCACCCCCACCCTCTTCATGAAATCCGCGTGGTATTGGTGCAGCTGACCCTCCATCATCTCAGATTTCAGCCTTCATGCAAACTCCGCGCTCCTCTGCTTCTGGAGAACTTCCTCCCCCAACTCACTCCCCCCATCTTCAAACATTGCGAACTGATCTGGGCGGAGCATTGTTGTGGTGTTGAACTCCTCCAATTCACCCTTCTCATACACAAAAGCTCCATCCTGGCTCAACCAATCCGCCAGGACATTTGAAGCCCCAGGCCAGTACTCAACCCAGAAATTATAGCGGACCAGCTTTACATGCCATCTGGCTTGTCGCTGGTTCATCTTTCTGGTTTGGTGATAGTATTCTAAAGCTTTTTGCCCCGTCCAAATAACAAAAGGATGCTGTGCATAGAGCAGGTGATGTTACCATTCATGAAAGGCCGCCATCACTGTCAGCAGTTCCTTATCATATATCAGGTAATTTGTTTCCGTAAGGAGCAGCTTGCAGCTGTAGTAACACACGGGATGCTCCAAACCATCCTCCCCCTCCTAAAGCAATACCACCCCCACAGCATAATTTGAGGCATCCGTTTCAACCACAAAAGGTTTCCTCAGATCCGGATGGGCCAGCACTGGTGTGGTAAGTAACTTACCATTTAGTAACTCAAATGCCCGCTCTTCTTCTTTTCCTCATACAAACGGAATGTCCTGGGTCAAGCGCGTGAGCTTTAAGGCCGTCTGGGAAAGATTCTTCACAAACTGACAAAGGAAGTTCAAGGTACCCAAAAAACTTCGCACCCCCATCTGATCTGTGGGAGCCTTCCATGCTCATACTGCTCGAAGCTTATCTGGACACACCCTCAATCCATTCCAGAATACCACGTTGCTGAGAAACATCACCAAACTCCGGTTGAACTTGCACTTGGAGGGCTTCAACCTTAGACCTATTCAGCCAATCGCCCCCAAAACTTCCCAAACATCTTGTATGTGCTCTTCCTGGGACCGCGAGAACACTAGCATATCTTCCATATAAGTGGCACAGCATCATCCAATCATCCCCCCAAGGACATGGTCAATCATCCGTTGGAACACTGCTGGTGCATTCCTCAGCCTGAATGGCATCACATGGTATTGAAACACCCCTAGGTAACACTTGAACGCCGTGTATTGCTGATGCTCCAGTCTCACTGGAATCTGATTAAACGCATCCACTAAGTCAAGCTTTGTAAACATCATGCATCCAGTAACCATTGGAAGAATGTCCTTTAAAAGGGGCATTGGATACAGATCTGGCTCCGTAACTGTGTTTAGACATCAGAAATCCACACATGGGAATAAGTCGCCACTTTCCTTCAGAACTAACAACACAGGAGACAAGACCGGAGACATGGAGGGCTCAATCAAACCCTTGTTCAACATGGACTCCACATGGCTCTCCAATGCCTCTCTGGCCCGCTCATTTAAGGGATAGACCAGACATCCCCTGGGAAGGTCTGATCCCTCCTTGAACCAAAACGAGAATGCAAAGGAACTAATAGAGGAGAAAGGAAAACTTCTAATGGGCCTGAATATGTCAATGAAGTCACTGTATTCAGGTGGGAGCTCTACCTCCTGCATTCCTACTAAGCTCCTGCATCCACTTGGGACGTCACCCCCAACCTCCATCTTCTACATCATTTGAGGTCCAACCTGGGGTGATAAGGTTATTGTTTTTTGCAACACATTGATCCGTGGCTGGAAACAATGCCACCATAGCATCCCCAGCACCACAGGGTGGACAAGATTCCAGATTGCACAGAAACCCTCTTTCAACCAAAAAGGGTTCTACCAAAATGACAATCAAGGGCTCCAGAACCCACGATGGGGCTCTTCTCAATACATCGGCGAATACCATCTCAGGACCCCTTCTTATTCCCAACTGCAAACGTTCTGCTAAGACAAACTCCATATAATTTTCCTCAGACCCTGTATCCATTAGGGCCAGCACCTTCTTGGTCCGGCCTAGTGAGTATAACTTGACCGGAATAAATAACCTGGGATAAATTGAAGAAGATTTAATTTTAGAAGCATTCTAAGATTGAAAATTTGCAGGCAAAGTAGGTCAGGGACTGTAACTCTGCCTGGGTCCCTGACCTGTTCTGCCCAACTCCTCACCACTTATCTGACGAGATCCCCCGTGGATATTCCCAAAATTCTGTGGAGAACCCCACCAGCCTCCTTGACCACTGCTAGCAATGACAGGTGACTGGACCCTTCCCTGGGGACATCAAATCCTCTCTCTGGTTCTGTACCAACACCAATTGCTTTTCCACTTGCATTGCCAAAGCGATCTCCTCCACCAATGAATCCTGAACTTTTGCAGCCACCATGGTGGCCAACATGTCCACCTGCAGCCCTTGTCTGAACATTTGCAACGATTGTAAATCTGAGACTCTTGCTGCTTTTGCTAATGGTCAGAAAATCCGCCCATATTCTTCCATTGAACCTCAGCCCTGTCCTACTGTCAGTAGAGCCGACCATGCCTTATCCAGCGCCTCATCCAGACAAATCGCCCTGTCAATCCAGTCTACACACTCATCCATGGATCTGGGCAGGCGTCCTTGCTCTTCAACTAACTCTTGCACCCACCTGGAAAGTTCTGTGGGTAGTGCCTACATGATTTGCACAATCTGCAACAAGAAAGGGGTCTCTCCACCTGTTGCTTGAGCTAACTGCGCCTGAAAACAAATCCGTGACACCACTTGGTGAATCTTCTCTGAGGCCTTCATAAGCAAAGATGCCCGTCCTTTTGGGGACACAGGTCCCCTTTGGAGTTCCTCCATTCTTGCGGGCCTTGAACCGCACACTTGGATCACCTCTCTAATTATTAATGCAAGCAAGAAGCTCACCATCACCACCATCAACACATGGCGGTACCATTCCTCCCCACCTGGGACCAACTCCTCCTCTTGGGGCCCCCACAAAACTGAAAAGAAAGTATTTGAATTGTGTCTAATGTATCAGGTGGGTTCACGCCAATACGCCACAAACAAATTGGGCAGTAAGAGCCAAGTTACTGACCATACTAGGTACAGGCCTGCGGAGGCCCATCCCTGAACATGACTGCCATGCATTGTCATTGCCACATATTCTCAGACCATTGTTCCCATGACACTGCACATCAGTAGCAGGGTCTGGGACCAGGAGAGGGCTGAGAATGACGTCAACGCCACACTGAGCTCACTGGTGGAGCTCATGACCTCAATCCAATCTGACTATCCCAATAAATAAATCTAAATAAATCTGAGCTTCAGCAAAATCCTTTATTTCTGATTTCCTTGTAGAAGACACAACTGCCCTACAGGGCTGCAGCGTCTTCCCTTAAACAATACGCTGTAAATATTGAACAAGATTTTCATTTAGTTAAACTCTTCCAAGCCCCAACCACCACATCATTAGTGAAGAATCGCCATCCCACCAGATCACCATCCATGCCCCGCATAAGCCCATCATCATTCTGCAGAGGTGATTTGGATTTGGGATGGCGATTTTTCCCAGCTCCAAATTTACCAAATTTGATGCCCGTTGAACCAGGGCCACATTCATATTAATTTCCACCCGATCTGAGTCAATGAACAGATCAGGTGCCTCCTGATCGTTACAATGGAGGGTAGGGAGCAACAATGGATCCATGTATTTGATCATTCACTTAGTGATTTCCAAAAATTATTTTGCATATGGAGGAATGAATTGCTAGAGAATCCAAGTGAAGACTAGTGGGGCAACGTGGAGGTGGACGCTGTGACAAAAGGGTTACATAAAATTGATTTTTTTATTAAAAAATTAAAATGGAAAAAGCCAAAGAAATGTTTTGGCAACCTTCCTTAAATAGGGTGGTTGCCTATATAATGGGTGGAAAAAAGGATCACAGAGCATTAGGGGTGATGAAGCCTCTACTGGGTACCCTAATTAGCTGGGTGGTCTTTGTGTGATGGTTTTAGGGGAGGAAAAAGCGTCAGAGGTCTCAGAAGGCGTCATAAAAATTATGATAGCATGTCTGAGAATAATGGAGAGATTGATTAGAAAACTCCTGAAAATGAACAGATTTCATTGCACAGGCAAGTTATGAAGAGCAGTTCTGCTAGGACCCCTCTTTTCAATATTATTAATTACATAATTTTGGTAAAAAATTGTACAATATGAGAGTTTAATCCGTGATCCAACCAATTTAAATAAAAATGAGCTGACTTAATAGGCGAAATATGACTTATATAGGAATTTTGAAAAAGTGGGGTGGTTTTTTGAATGTTCTCAGTGACCAGGAAACCCTTGGAGTAAGCCCAAGGGTCCTTCTGGTGGGCCCTAAGCTGAACCACCTCTCTGCACACCACTTTAATTTTTTTAACAGATTAGAAGAGGAAATAGGTGGTAGAGAAGAGGTTTCTTTAGGAGCCAGGGAAGTAACCCACCGCTCATCAACTACATAAGCTAGTTCATTGATTCTAGAGAGAAGGTCCACTGAGAGCTTAGGCTCCTTCCTACTCTTGTAAGCGAATTGCTCTCTATCCAGATGTAGGTGCTGGTCATCTGGACTTACATCAGGCATGACCAAGTCACCCACTTGATAGTTAGGAGCTGCACATCTTTTCCTATCTAAAAACTTCTTGGCGTCATATCTCAATTTTTTGATTTGTTTCTAAACATGCTGTTGAGTTTTTTGGAAGTGATATGCAAAGACTTCAGAAGCATGATTGCATCTTTAGATTCTTGGCTTAATTGTAAAGACTGGATTTTAGTTCAGATTTGCAAACATGAGCAACACACCCATGGAAGAGTATAGCAAGTTGTTGTAAGAGAATTGGGACAGGGGAAGGTCAGAGACCTAAGCATCATGTGACGCAGTGTCATAGTATTAAAGGTAATTCTCAAATGATTGGTTAATCATTTAGTTTAGCCATCAAACTGGAGGTGGTAGTATTAAGATCTGCAGGGTTTGACTTTGAGGTAAACACCTTTTTTCTTAGCTTAAGATAAACTGTGGACCTCCATCATAAAGAATAATATGGGGACGCCAAACCTTGAGAAGACGTGTGTATCAAACGACTGGTCCTTGTCTTTAGCTGAGGTAGATGTTAGGCAAGAGATGTAAATGGATTATTTTATAAACAATTAACATCCACTATGATGGCATCATACCCTTTATGTGCCAAAAGACTACAATAGAGTCTGCTATAATATAAGCCCATGGGTCTTCTGCTTTATTGTAGAAAATGAAGGCGATCATTTCATTATGTCCTATCAGATTTGAAGCGGTTTTAAGTGAGACAACATTCAACCCAATTAGGACTAACGTTTATGAGGCTATCCAGTCATATCCTCACTTTAAGTTGATACACTTTTTCTTACCTGTTTAGCACATGATGGAAGAATCATAATTTTTTCTTATGACCCAGGAAAGCATGACAGGGGGGACTCAGAATCAATCATGTAAATATATTAACCTATCTTTTTGGGATTGCCAGATAGAAGGAGCTTTACCAGAGATAATTTAGCTAACGTTTTTTTGAATTAAGTTTTGATACTTGGGTCTCAAGACCCCATCTAGAAGTGACCCTTCATTCTTTGGTAGAATGTTGTATGAAGGCAAAGAAGTTGACTTTTTCAGATGTTACTGGGGTGTCCACATGGTTATGACAGATATAGATGCACCAGAAGTATCACAAGAGTTTAACGTGGAAGGGTTGACTGCTAAGATGTAGGGGATGGCTGAGGTATATTTTGGTCAACATTAATCACAGTGACAAGTTAAGAGTCTCAATTTAATTCAGGGCCCATGAGGGTGCTATTACTAAGAATGGAAGGCAAGATTTGTCTGGCTCTGGAAATAATATATACTTGAAATTAAAGAGTAAAAGGTCAATATGAGTCATGTTTGACAATAAGCCAATTTCTGTTGTTTATGATAGTAAATGAGTAATATGATAAGTACACACAGTGACCATATGATTTGTACTTGGATAAGGTAACTCCAATGCTGCAGTGACCAAATGACTTCTTTCCTCACCATATCATGTTTTGCTTCCCTCAACCTATGCTACACTAAAGTTCCTAAAAATGCAACTGGGTGCTCCTAGAATTCATGCTATTGCAACAAGACAGCGCTCAAGGCCATGCATGAGACGTCACAAGTCTCAATAAGTGACATGTCTTCATCAGCGTGGTTCAGGATGAGGGCAGTAGTATAATTCTTTACATCAGAGGCTTGTTGGCACTCAGAAGGCCAAACAAAGGGTTTTTTGCCAAATAAAGGGCGCAGAGGTGAAGTTATTAGTTTCTATTGAAAATTTTTTCAAATAGGTGACTTAATTTAAGATGCTGCAGAGCTTATATTGTGAGTTTGGGGTGGGCCATTATTCAATTGCTTCTAGCTTGGAGGAAACAATGGCAAATTCATCTTTAATTACAAAGTTACTGGTGAATTGCGCCTCATTTTTGTAAAGAAATGCTTGGAAGTTTTGGAGTGTAGAACAACTTTTATAGAGAGTTGTCACATCTGCCACCAAATCATTTGCGTGTTGTTCAAAATCTGAGGAGTGGATTAGGATGATATCAATGTAGGCAACCACATAACTAAACCTGAGGTCTTCCAAAGTGTAATTAATTAGCCTTTTAGAATAGGGGTTCCTGAGACTACTGGGCATCATCTTGAATTGATAGATCCATAACTTGTCTGTATTGCGGTTAATCATACTTTCCTGACTTCAGAAGTACTTAATGTAAGGCGTTTGCCAGATTGATTTTAGAAAAAAATTGTAATTAAAAATTTCTTTTGAGGTAGCAGCCTAAAAGGGGAGTAGATATCAAATAGGGACAGTGAAGTTATTAAGGTGGCCATAGTCAACGCAGGGCTGCAAAACAGCATCAGGCTCTTATGCATATATTACAGGATATAGTAATGGCAACATTTTCATAATTAACTAACCTTTATACATATGTTATCAATTTTAACTCTCAGAGCCTGGTCCTCAGCAGCTGTATATGGATATAAGGGGAAGTTTACTTTTAGTAGTTTAACCATTAGAAAAAAGACTAAATTAAATTTTGAGTGCTGCAGTAGCTGATCTGCTTCAATCACATTAAAAACATTTTTTAAGGTGCAAGGACCTGAGTTAGGGTAAGAAGTCAGCTACTTATCAGTTAAGATACACCTAACTGCTGTTGCTACTCCATTTTCTGTTTCTGGATAGGGAAGAAGAGGAATTCTACCTGAGTACTGGTCTGATGTAAACACCAATATATTGCGTTCTAGTCAATGTTTATAAATTTACAGCACCACTAACTTATCTTGAGATCATGGGACATAGGGGTTCTGTGGATTAAAATAAGTTGATCGCGAATTCATGCTTTTAAGTTATAAACTGTAGGGATTACAAAGTGGAAGAGTGACCTTGAAATTTGTCAAGCATCCATAACAAGAAATTTGTAATAACAGCAAGCACTTGAGATTGAACTATCTTAATTCATATAAGTTTTCATAGGTCTAGTATCTATCAACCCTTTTTATTAATACTTTCCTTATAATCACTGAATTGTGGACTTTAAGTATAATTTATGCATGATATATTATATATGGTTTTTGTAAAGCAAACACTGTGTCCTGATTCAATTTTTAGGGGACTACCCAGATTTTTTGTTTCCTGCTAAAAACTGAATTGGCTAGCTGCCTCTCTGGCATATGACAATGAAGACGATTGGTGATAGAAAGGATCAGATAGAGGGGACATCAGAAATATCCTTATAAGTGTGGCTCACATGATACTTCTTTCAATCTGTTTCATCAATGATATCTGATAAGGAGTAACTGTTGTGTCCTTTGGATCTACAATTTTTAAAGTCTTTCCAGTGATTCTTTTGAGATAACGCCTAAGAAGCAATCCAAGCTGAGGCCATTAATTTCTGTGGTTATAACTAACAATTAACTTATTAATAAGTGTTTATACATTATGCATTTAGTTGCATGGATGGCCTTCATATTTACCCTTGTGATAAACTGCATGCCATGTTTAGATGCATATGATACAGAAAGTTTTGTTTTAAAATGTTTGTTGTCACCCAAAGCTAAGGGTAATGGGTAATGATGAGAATTTCATCAGCGCAACTATGAGTTATATCAGATTAGCTGGTTGCAACCAGAGGTTATGCAAAACAAGTAAGTATTAATAGCTGGAGGGTCTTGACTAAAGTATCCCATAACCCACATGTTGTAAACAAACTAAGTATGTTAATCAAGATTTAGTGGTTACATGACTGTTCCCAGCCTGAAAGAATTGAGAACACAACATAACCATAGTGTAAAAAGGCTGGGTTATTTTTTTAGGGTATCCACATGCCAATAGGTAACAAGACCTTGATAGATAATGTTTTACACTCAAGATAGCAGCCATAGACTTCAAAGCACCGCCTTGATGGTGGTAGAAGAGCGATTGTTGAATAAAATTGTTGTAAGTTGAGCTTTATTTGGAGGTGTTGGGAAGAAGTTTATTACTCAATGAGCTAAACTCCTTTGTAGCTTTCACAAATGACCTTTTTTTATTGCTACTTTTATAATAGGAATTAAAATTTGCGGTCACTTCATAGTCCTTATCTTTATTTTTGCAGAAAATGGTTATTCTAAATAATTATAAACAGTTGAGGGTCTTGGGGTTTACGTTTATTGTTTAGGATAATATAAGAATAACCCAACACTCTACATTTAACAAAATACTGGGATTTATAGTGGTATATGGGAGGGGCATTTATTAATTTAATGCGCACATCATTCGGCACTTTCCTCAAAGACTGTGTTTGTATGGTAAAATTAAATATTTTTATCCTATAACTCCAGACCTTGTCATTCACTTGACCCTTAATCTGCTTCCTAGATGATTTAAAAGCGGCTTAAGTCTTAATTTTTACCCATGATCACCTCTGGTACTAGAACTCTTTAAACGATGAGCCTCCTGGTTGAGCCATTTGCTTGTGTGGGTAATTCACATCTGCTGTGTGCATTTTAAACATACCCCTTAATTCAGAGAATTCTGTTTGACTTCCTGAACATAGTGCTCTACTGACTCAGAGATAGTTATGGATTTAGAATTAGGGGTTGGTCATGAGATCATATGAGATAAACAGGGAGGGGCAAAGGCCACCCATCTTTGATTCAAGGTGTGCCCTAGGGCACCACTATTAGCAAGGGGCAGGTCCAAGGGTTGGTACCTCTCTTGGTCTAAAGGGTACTTGTTTAATTAAGCTTAATAGCTGTGGCTGAGGACCTCACAGATGGATTCATAGTATTGGCTAAGTGGCCTTATTTACTTAATTGGTCCAACAGATAAAATAATGTAAAATTTATTGATGGCCATCTACTTATATCAATAATCTAAATTGCTATCTTATGACATTGTTATATATATTACAAATTATTAACCTACAAATCTTACAGGGCAGTTTTAAGACTACTTTAAAACAGATTATTGTAATAAAGCATCATACCTAATACTTTAGTTTGATAATAATCACATATAAAATTTTGAAATTATTCCAAATTGTACATCATGGTGATAACAATCTTTTTCTCCAGCTATATACCTGTCTCAAAATTAAAAGCTAAATCTTGTTATTTTATAAAAAGCACACTTTATTTAAGCGCCATATAAAAAATTAGAACAAATGCAAGTCTGATGATGGAAATAAAAGTTTGTCCAAAATAAAACCGGATCAGATGCTGCTAATTGGGTCATATTGCCAAACTTTCCTGCTCAGCAATCACCATTGCTAGACATGGTTATACCATCAGCAGGCTTTCTTACCATCTGAGCTCCAACCTTTGTGTTTTTTTCACATTTAACAACTGATCTGGGGAAAAACAGTCAAGTTACTTTATAGCACCCTAAAATTAAGCGAAAATTTTTTTGAGATCCACTTAAGTTGATTGGAAAAAAGCCATATTATTTTTCAAGACAGATTTTTGTAATGGGGCATTTGTGTCTCATCTACTTGGCCACAACTGCTGAGTGAGCTACCCATATACAATAATGATAGATAAAGGCTCAGAGATAGATCTTTGGTTGCTTAGGTTTTCACAAATAATAGATCTTGTGAGGGATGCAGATCTGGCAATGACCAGTTTCCAGAAAGGAGGTTCCCCATGGTAGACCAGAACAACTTGAAGGTGGCAATTTTTAAAGTAGCGATGGCCAAGATCTGCCTTGGATTTGGCGCATATTGGACATTCTGTATAGGGCAGTTCATAATGCTGTGCTTACCTAACTTATTATCCCAGTACAATATCCTTCAGGTGATTGAACGCTGGTTGGAGCTTACTAATTTGTAATTCAGGACTCATACCAACTCACTAAGGTTGTAATCAGTATTGTGCCCTTCCTCTGCCCAGTTGTCTAGACTCTAGGGTTTATTGGTGTTTGGAGATGGCTTCAGGAGTGGTTTTCCAACTTGGATGGCTCATATTTAATAAAAACTTTTATTGTCTTGTCAACTACTTTATTTCTAGTTCAATTTTTATCCTCTCTTGTTGTTACTTAATGCATCGCCAAATTGCAAGATTTACTATCCCATCAAATCTTATTGGAATCATGTGCAGAAGGTTATAGCAACCAGCTGCCTAGCTGCACCACCCAGTTTCACAGCCACCAGTAATAAGGGCTCTTCTCTGGGTGGGAATTTTGGGTGAGCCATCATCCATTCTCTTAGGGAACATGAAAAATTAGTTCCAGTTGGCCCTGACTTTGTGTCCACTTGACGCCCCACACAAGGTCTTGGCAGCACATATGCATCTGCACCATGTGGAGGAATAACTTGGTCAGTATCCTCTAAGTGTTTGTTTCAAATTTCACAAGGCACATACCCTTTTCCGCTTGGGCTTGATAAAGGGATTTAAGGAAAATTGGCACCACTTTTAACATGTATCATAGGAAGGTCCAGAGGCGCATCGTTGTTTTATTTTCCAACATTGGGTTTATTGGCAGTATGTGAAAGACAACCAGAGCTTCAACAGGTTGAATATACTAATCACCTGAACCTTTCCTTCAAGACTTAAGCGCATGTGCTTCTAGTAGGCTATTCAGCTCAACATGCTGGCAAGCACCACTAGCTCTATTTCCTAGAGACTGGACCTTTTGTCAAACAAAATACCCAAGTAGCAGAACTTCTCATTAGACTGATGGGGTCATGCTGGATGGTGGATTAAACTATGGACTACCAATCTTTACTATAGCTATCTTCTCATTACTAATTTTTGCATTTGACGCCAATTGATGAAGGTGCAAAGATTCTTGGCGCCTTGAAGGTTGTCCTTGGAGACAATTCCCACAACTTTGTCATCCACAAAGGCCTGAATTCTGACTGACCATTTGTTGAGGGTGAGCTAAACCCCAGAGCTATGCATCCACTGCTGCTAACAAGGTGTTTGTGGAGAAGTTGAAAAGGATCAACAACATGGGATTTTCTAGGCGGAGGCCCTGCCCAATGTATATAGCATCCATAAGGCCATCAGCAGCAATAACCTTAGAGGTTAAACCCAAATACAAAGTGGTTATCCAGGCTAAAAAGTTATCAGGGATTCTGACTGCTTACATTGATGAATTTAAGAAAATCCATGGTACCCAATTATAGGCCTTTTTTTTGTCTAAACATGAGGTATCCATTATTGGATCCTTTCATGTCCTGCAGGAGGTTTTAGATGGAACTTATAGATTTTCAGATAGAGTGCCTCTTGATGAACCCATTCTGGGCCTTGTGGAAAGAGCGCGACATCATCATTAGGTGGTTTAATAAAATCCTTGTAAGGAGCTTGTGGTCAGCGTTGGAAAGGACTATCAGATGTCAGTTTTATAAGTTCCGTAAATTCTCTTCTTGTTAAAGCACAATCTGTGTTTCTTATCCCTTAGTAATTTGGTGTCTGATCTGAAGGCAATAATTGACCATTCAGGAAAGTTCCAGTGCAATGTGGTCACGAATAGAATTCAGCATCTCCATACACAATTGTGGGGCCTGGCGCCTTCCCCTTTGGTGACTCTTTCAAAGCTTACTTCACTTCTTCAATGGTGATTTTATCCATAAGATTCCAGCTATCCTCAGCTGAGCATTGCTTTAATGTCAGCTGAGCCAGTTAATTGAGGATTTAGTCACTGCCCACTTGTTTAAGTAATGAAAAAGTTCACCATAAGAGCGTTCAAGTTTGCGCCTAATTATTTTAGGGTCAGAGAATAACTCACTGGAATGAATTTTTAAACTGCCATATCTTTGCCCAGGATTAGATTCCCTTAAGCCTCGCCAGGCCCACTTTGATCATTGTCCCCATTAGGCTTTGGTGCCAGTAGGTAGCGTTCAGTCAGCATTTGGTGTCCTGTTTACTTAAAAAGAGCTTACTAGCACTTATGCGTCTTCTGATAATTGCTAATCAGTCCTTGATATCCTGCCAAACGAGCTTCAGGGTAGTCAAGGCATCCTTCAGCTGTTTCACAGCAGCAGTTTGCTAGTAGGCTTTTTCTCATACTTGATGCTAGTTTATTTGAGCTCTATTTAAATTTTTGTTCAGCATTTAAAGATTATTCCCAGTTTGCTTTTTCAGATAAATTTTAGTTAAATGAAACCATACTTGATGGTCTGACGCCATTTAATTTCTCTTAGCACAGATGACAAGATCTGTCACTCATGAGGCTTTGGGGTTCACCCAGATTGATGGTGACCTATAAAATCATATGATCACTATCTAATCTATGCTAACCTTTCTTTTTAAGGTTAGCAGATTAGGTCATACAAGACCAAGATGTAGTACAGCTGAGATATGCTCATCAGCTCTCTATTACTATTGTGGGCCCACCACATAAGGTTTATAGGGACTTTGTCCTCTTTATCTATCATCAGGCACATCACAAAAAGATACATGGTATTCAAGAATATCATCAGCCTTCCTTTTAGCCCACTAACATGTCAGGAATGTATCCTGGCTCACGTTTGTCCAACAGTTGAGGTCACCTTCTATAACTGTACCATCTTTGGTTTGTACATCCAATAGAAATTTCCAAAATTTGCAGTTTTTTGGTACTTCAGCAATGCATAAACTACAATCACTCAAAGGCTTCTACCATCTTCCCTATTCGTGGCCTTGACCACTAGGATCTGACTGGAAAATGACTCATCTACAAATTCCAGGTCCAAGTTTCTATTTAAAGTGAATAATGTGATATGATCTGTTAATAGGGCTTAGTGCTCTATTTTCAAGGACCATGGGTGACTTGTAGCGTCATAGATTGATCCTAGTACCAGTCTTTTCTGACAATAGGCTAGTATTTTCAAATAAATAATGTGTAAATTTTATTATACTTTAGTTTTTAAGTGGTGTATTTTCCTCCCCCACATCTTAATTCTAGCCATTCCCTTAGCATGAATTGTTGTATAAAATATTCATAGTTACCAGACCCATAGGTATGAATTATTGGAGTTATGAATTGAGTTGCAGAAAGATGTTGAGGTTTATAGAGCAGAAGGCATCAAAGCAAGGCAAGGAGTAGTGGACAATCAATGGGTCAGTTGGTGGATATAGGGATCTTATTTCAGTCATTTTGTGCACTGGGAACTCTGTAACCACCTATATTGATCTATATGGGTAGGTTTCAGCATGAACTTGGGACAATCTTTTGGAGAGGAAGATTAAGCGGTTGTCTCAGCAGTGGACATTAGGCAACTTTTAGAGTTGCTCGTTCTTTTTGAGCATTAAAGTTTAGTTAATATTCAGATTGATTAATTATGGCGGCTTACCAACTTTTAATTATGGATAATTGCCAGCTTGATTTTTTGACAGATTTCATCTTTTTTTTCTTTTGAAATGATTTTTGATAGCTGAGAACTTACTAGTCTAAGGCTTTATTTGCATTGGTTGTCACTTTTGATGTGGCTTTTAGATTGTAAACTTTCTTGGGAACTTTATTTCTACAAGTGCTCCTTCTACTTTTATGCCCACTCCGCTTGGGTCAAATGAGACGCCATATGTTTGGGGCATGTCCCCTTGTCCATCTTGTACACTTCCAGATTCATATCTATATATGGCTCATCTTCAGCCTTGGGGCACTTTTCCACATCATGTGTCCATGTCTCTTTATGGGCAGCGTCAAGCTCTTGCTGTTCTCAGATTATATTTGTGACCTCCATGAGGTTAAATGGAAGCCATTCATTGGCCTTGGACCAAAGGAAGGTTTTTAATTCGCCTTTGGTGATCCCAGCAATAGGATTATAATTGTATTCATGGGACAATTTCCCTTCTTGTGATAGCATTGAGTCATCATATGACCAGTCTGGAAACATAACCAACATGCCTGTTTAACGTTGTCTTGTTCTACATAGATCGCGCAGGTGAGGCCCATGACACAGATGAATATGGGAAAAGCAGTCTTATTGACCTTCATCCACAGGTCCAGTTCATAAAGCGCTTCTACTGTTTGAGGGCACAGGAACTTGGTGGTATACTTGCCACCAGCTTGCAAAAATCTACGCATTTTGCTATATTATGGTAATCCAGTTAAAATTGCTTTGTGTACCCATTAAGATTTGCAGCCTGTTGATAGGTTATAGAAGATAGCCCACTGGGCAGTATGATTGGTGTAACTGGTCAGCTCCATTTGCAAATAAGCTCCCTTATAATTAATTTTGACATTGAGGAGTTTTGGGCGAGCTTGTTGGGGATCAAAATGTTGATGTAGTCATTCTCCAGAACTCAATAGTGATTTTAATCACCCCCCAACAGGACTTTATCAAGCTCCTGATAAGTTTTAATGATCATACCAGACCACACTTCCTCCTCAACCAGATGAAGGTAAATTCTGATCACATCCCATAGAAGGACTTTGGAGATTGGCGGTCCAAGAAAGCGCCACTGATAATTAAGCCAATATAGTTGATTTAGCTATTGGCACCATTACACAATGGTTCTCTGTGTTAGGTGGTAGCATCACTATACAACTTCTTTTTAGTTTATGACTTTGGGTCTTGGCCAAAGATATTCTCTTTAAAAATCCAGTTATTGACTCATTGAGGTGAAGCTATGGCTCAGGAAGCCTTGACTAATGCATATTGTGGAACACTTGGTGATGTTGTGGGACATTGCTGCACTGACCTCTAGTTCCTGACATCCATGCACGTCATTGAGGGAGAAGCATGGTGATACTAATGGAGGGTGGCTTTAGGGCTGTATGCCAAATGGAGATATAATTGAAGGATCTCAAGATTGATGAAGTGCATTGGCACCAGACCTTGATAGTTATGCTGTTCCAACATGTGTTGGTAAAAAATATGCCATTTCATCTTGTGAATTCGCTTTTCAACACTGGAAAGCATCTGATGAAATGAAGCCTTTGGCGGCATAAGGGCACAAGGGATGGTTCCAGGAATGACTGTTTACAGTCCCAGATTGCTTCAACTCAGATGCCAGGTTGTAGCCAGTCCAACCCAATTTCTGCGATTGTAACCCCATGCATTGCTGCTGCAGCCTTAGGAGAGATCTCATTCTCAATCTAAGGCTGGGAACTTTCAGGAGTAAGTTCTGACGCATCCCAGTCCTCCACCTAAGCTAGTGTTGTGTGGTCTCTCCAGTATACCCATCTTTTCAGAGGGAAGGAGTGGCTGCTGAGGGTTTTGTGGATGTTTTTGTTACAATCAGGTTTGCCCAGTTATGGACTTGGTTGATACTGGACCTGTTAGAAATCCAGTACTTTATTTTGAGGGCAGTGAAGCTGTTTGCGCTCCAGTTAGTTGCATCTTCCAGTGACCAGTCCTGGAAGGGCCCCCACTCCACAACCTTTTCCTTCATCTAACTTGCTTTAAGTAAGTCAGATGAAATTGCCAGCGTAATTCCGGTGTATGACCAGTGCAAGTATTTGGTAGCCATAAAACTGGTCGTGATCCATAGAATAGCTTTCTTTGAGGAAAAGGTTGTATTATACTACTCAAGAGCCATATTGGCGGAGATGGCATGATGCACCCAGTCTAGAGCAATTAAGGCATTTCAAAAAGATGTTTTACATAGACAATTAGTTTCATTAGTGAAAGACCCAAGCTCTTTACAGATGGTGCCAATTTGGTAGGAATGTCAGATCAATAGACTCCATGTATTATGGAGATTAAAGCTGGCTTTGAGCCAGGCTCTAGAGTTGTCAGGTTTCAGATACTTGCGGAAATCAGCTTCCACTGCGCGGTGTTCAACAATCAGCTTTACCCATTCAAGGGCATCCTTAGTATGGACGCGAATTTCATTGAAAAAATGGCCAACGTGAGAGATATTTGAGTGTCAAACCATCTCTTGGTTGCTCCAGCATAAAACTCATGGTCATGATATAGTGTATCTATAGAGGGTTTATTGCCTTTGTGATCCACTGAATGGCTGTGGAATAAGTAACTTGAAGGGCTTCCCACCGTTTAATGTTATGGGCATAGATGCCTTTGTGCATGAGCATGTCCTTATGGACTAGCGTATACTTTATGGACTCATTTTGGGTAATGTCACCTGTTGACACCTGATTCATGCAAGCAGATTTTAATTATTCCACTAACGCTTTTGTTCTTTTTACCAATTAATATTGGTTATCCAAGTTTTGGATTCAGATCTGGACATGTCATTTACTTCATTGAGGTTTTGTCCTAATGAACTGATAATTGAATGTGAAGAATGATTATTGTTGGGGGCAATTTAAGGTGCAGATGTTCAATAAATTCTCTATCTCCAGACCAAATTATACTCATTAACTTTGGTATAAATAATTCTTATTTCTAGAAATTGAAGAGCTGCTTTGTGTGTGGGTTTTACAGGGGTGCCTTGCTGGCCAACACTGGTGACTTTTTCTAAGAGGATCCTAGAGGCGTCTGGCACTGACTCCACCAAAACAGTGTATTTCTTTCATCTTGACTGGCCGATGGATTTTATTGATAGAGTTGTACCTCCAAAGTCATCTCAGAAAAGTTTTATTCATATCAAATCTAGGAGCGGATGCCAAATTGTTGAGATTTAATTGGGCATTGTCACCATTAACTTTAGAGCTTTTTTGCAGAAAGTCCTCTAGCAGAATAAATATTCATTGGTGGAGTGCAATTGTTGTACTAGTAAAGGTGTTGTAGTAGGCCAGCCATATCTAAGTGCTAGGTACTTATGGGTGGGATCCCTACTGCAACTTAGCACTATATAAGTTGTGGGTAAACTGCTCTATATGTACAGTAATCTGTTAACTAAGAAGATACTCTTTTTTAGCACTAGTGGTGCCCAACTCAAAAGGGGAGCCGCCACGCATCTTTATTTGCAAATGGGCCAACCAAACGGATTATTAGAAATAAAAAACTCATAATATGGCACCTCATCTAACAGCCTAGGAAGCCATATCAGAAGGTGAGGAAACTTTGAGGAAACTTTTATATGGCGCCTGCTTTAGCTGGAGGACCATGGCGGACAGCATTGGGGTGGGAGCATCAGCGACACTGGGCCTAATAAGATACTCTATCTAAACTTTTTCTTGTCACTTTTAAAACAAAAAAAGGATGTTTAGGCCAAGTATAGCTAAAAACCTGCTTATATTACAAGACAAATAGAATATAGCATTAATTTTTTTTTCTGATACTAGACAAAAGAAAAAGCAATACTTTTCTAAGCCATTATTTATGTAATTCATTAAAGTAAAGGTCACAGAATAAAAAACCTTACACAATAACAAAATCATGTAATGTAATTTATATGCCCCTATACTATAAAAATTAATAGATAGATTGATAATAACAATTTGAAGTTTGTAAAACTGATTGAATAAAGAATATCCTTTTTTTATTTGGATAATTACATTAGTAAGAAAGTATAATATATAACTTTTTAATTAAGTCATTAGTTTAGCTGATAATTATTTATACAGAACTAATTTCATTTAGAGAGGTAGTATATGATAGTATACAAAAAAACTACTCTGATATATATCAGGAGAGCTTTGCAGCTCTCCAAATGGTGAAGGTAAGCTGAAAGTTTTGTACCAAGTTAATAGTGAATGATTCTTAAAATGATAGTGAAGGCAATGTTTTAGAAATAAGCCTTAAATGTTTATACCCTAGTAAAGTTGAACATAAAACAAGAACCAGTAACTTTTTGATAGAGCCAGCAGTCTAGATAGAACCAGGGATCATGAAACCATGTAAAATAAAAATAAAATACTTTTTTAACAAAAAAGTTTAATTGGAAAGATGATCAACAATGGAGTTGAATGGGGATTTTAGATTATAAAAGGTTAATCAGGGATGGGGCTTGATTTATCTTTGAAGTAATTATAATATTGGGAACAACTCTTGATTTACTTTGGGTGCTAAATTTTCAGTAATGAGGTTTTAAATAATTTTTGATACTAAGTTGAAAATCATAACTCAAATAATAAAGCTATCATGGGTCATGCAATATTTAGTATAGATATAAACTTGATGGTGAAATTTCTATAATTTTATTAACTTTAGTTTTTAATTGTTTGATGATCATGCCACCTTCTTAAATGACAACTCAATCACACCATATTCATTCATTATATACTTGGTTATCATAGATGAGCATTTTGCTGGCTGATATTATTAACAATAGAACCCTTAGACCTGATCTTACCAACTTTGGCTATAACAAATTTGGTCAATAGTGTGCTTTAAATTGGGGATGTAGGATATCTTTGCTATTTTTATCTGGCCTTGACTCCCTTATTCACTTTTTCAACCCAACAATTATATCATTGGTATTAATAAACTATTCAATTAAAAAGCCTATCATATAATGCAGAAGGTAGTGTGTCAGTCATTGATATAGAAGACTCAAACCATTACTAAAGCAACAAGTAAAAATGTGGCCTATAAATGTTAGGAACCAAATGTTTTTAAGAAAAGAACTGGCTTCCTTTGTGGGTATGCCAGAACCCACAAGGGCAGCCACAGTTATAAGGCACCACTAGTTTCAAGGGGCTGCGGGTGGGCATATTGAAGGAAGAGTTGGAAAGGATCCTGATCAGGAAATGGTTCCCATTTGCCATTTAATACATCAAAGTAAACTAAAAAGAATTTGTTTCAATATATATTTTTAAAAATTTAGAGGAGAAACTATTTAAAAGAATAACCTAACACCATAACATTAGTGGGGTGCTGGGTCTTATATAGTGGTGAGTTAAGAGCTGCTGATCTTAAATTTAGTAATAGGGAATGATCATCAATTTTAGTACCATAATTAACAGTTTTGGATACGAATTCCCTATTCCACACTATTGAAAGTCAGTGCTTTGAAAGATTCCCAGTAGCAACAATATTGGCTGAAGTTAACCTGTTATTCTTGGGGTGATTTGGGGAGTTTTAAATATCAAATTGGTGTCAATTGTTGGATTTAAACTAGGAGAAGCTCGTTTTGGTGCAATAAAACCCAAATAACAACAAAATATGGGGATTAAAACTACTTAATTTAGTAAGTAAATAGACACTTAAAACTGGAAAGTTGTAGGGTTTTTATTGTTTTATTAAGTGTTGTGGGGGTAAGGAAAAATGAAACCTCCCAATATCTGACCATACAGTATTTAAAAATGGTATTGAGGGTCAAAGGGAATTCATTGGTAAGTTCAGAGTGACTTGTTACAGTATAAATAAGGAAATATGAAAGTTCAGCCTATTGAAGCCCAGAAAACTTGCTTCAATTTAGCTGAATAACAGATGGGAAAAAAGTGGTAGGCAATACATACCCATGGGGTGATGATTTAATATATTTTAGCCAATCACCATTAGCTAAAATTAGTGCACTTTGGGGGACCTCTGGCAAGCCTATAAAAGGGAGGGTCCCTGCTTAGGTGTTGTAATAGAATTAGATGTGACTGGGGGAGAACCTTTTTATGGATGCCTCAGAATAGCCCACGTCATCAGAGGAATTAAATTACTTGATTTCAAGATAATAGCCCATTTGGTATTTGGAGAATTGTTGCCCAAATTTGTGGGGTTCCACTGAGAATTGGCCAGGGTCTTTTGGCTGATAAAATTGTTCATATCATTTAAATCATCATCATTATTATCAGAAACTTGTAAATGCCTGACTTTCCCCATGTCAGCTCATTTCGACCCAAACCATTCTTTTCTTGGAGCTGTGAGGGCAAATGTCCGACATCACCCCCCTCAAGAATTTTGAGGGGAGAATAGGGACATAGAAAGCAGCCATGTACCCGATTTATAGTGATACTGGTAGCCAACGATTTTATAGAATACTCATCACATCTCTTGTAGATGACAGTGAAGGGACCCTCCCAAATAGATCCAAGCTTGCTACTTCTTGGTGTGATGCGTTTATGTTAAAATAAAACCAAATCAGACATCTTGAAGGAAGGTAGGGGATCCTAAAACTCATTAGCCGCTTGTCCCTCTTTTGTAAACATTATAGCTATGTTTTTCATAGCCTCTTATTGAAGCTGAATGATACATTAAGTTAATATTCTCATGGCTTTTAAAGGTTCCTCAACTTTACAGGAGAAAACATCTTTAGCTAAAAGAGCGGGTATCCCTGGTTCTTACCTATACAGAACATGGAGTGTGGACATTTTCAGAATCTGGTGATAATTAATCCGGTATGCCATAAGAGCACTGGGTAGGAATTGATCCCAGTGAAGTGGATCAGAGGAGGCCATTTTATGCAGGATAGAAACCAAGGTTCCATTGGATTTCTCCACAGTTCTTTTGGTAGAGGGATTATATGGGGCTGATAAGAGTTGTTGGGTCCCCATAGACGTAGCCAGGATCTTAACTACTCTGGAGGTGAAGTTTTTATCATAATCGCATAATAGTACTTAGGGACAACCAAGGCGAGTGAAAATATTTTGATGTAAAAATGTTGCAATGGACTTGGCCATTTGGGCAGGGAGGGCCACGGCTTTAACCTACTTAGTAAATAGGTCAATACCTACTAAAATGATTTTATTCTCACTGGTAGTCTGTGGAAGGGGACCTACCACATCTAGACTGATGATGTGGAATGGTTATTGAGGGGTAGTTGGTTGATATTGGTATTTAATTCTGAAACTGAATTGATTCTTACATGTATGGCAGGCATCCAAGGCTTTGACAATAGCTTCCATGATTCCTTACTGATAATACCACTCACTAATCCACTTGTAGGTTTTCTTCACTCCCCCATGACCTAGGGTAGAGTGAGCCTCCATAATAACTGGTACACGTTCTGAGGGCCGTAGATAAGACAACCACTTTGCCCCCACCTGCTTATACAGATTCCCATTCTCCACTTTGGTGTTGTGGGAGTGCTGGGCTAACATCTTCTGGACAGGCTCATCCTCATCCTCCCAGTCATCAGAGGTCATAAGGAGATCATGTAACCTCTTCGCCTCACTAATATCCAAATGCAGAATGGGCAGACGAGTTAACCTACCAACATTCATGTGATGGGTTCCAGCACGGTGTTCAATCTTCATGTCAAGACTAGAGCTTTAAAGCCCATAGTGCTAACCGTCCAGTAGGATCCTTCATATTCTGTAATCATTTCAGGAAAGTGTGGTCAGCAACCACAGTGAAAGTAGCGCCATACAAGAAAGGACAGTAATGCTTTACAACTAACAAAACAGCAAGGCACTCCTCTTATTGAAACTGTAGTTGTGCTTAGCCTTTTATAGCATCTTAATGAAATAGGATACAGAATGATCCACACCATTTTTATCCAGCTGGGCTAAGATGGCCCCAATGACGTAGTCTGAGGCATCAGTAAACAAGATAAAAGGCTTATTATAATTTGGGTGCCGTAGAATAGGACTTTATTGTAACAATTACTTCAACGTTTCATAAGCAGCTGCTTGTTCTGTACCCCACTAAAAAGTGGTGTTTTTAGCCAATAGTCAAACGAGAGGCTCACTGAGCTGGGCGAACTTAGGGATGAGCTGATGGTAATACCCCATCATATCCAAAAAACCTGAATGCCCTGAAGGTTTGTAGGGGCAGTCATTTTAGAGATAGCTTTGGCCTTATCTTGTTTAGGCTGTATCCCTGTTAGATTTTGATGGTTGACTCAAAAAATAAACCCATTAAGAAAACCATCAAAGTTAATAGATTACTCCCATTGATGGATCCTTTGATCCTTCCCAATTTCTGCATAATCTGTAAATCAGATTAACCTCAAAACAGCCTTGATTGCATCTAAATGACCCAATTATTGTAGCTAATAATAGCTATGAAGAACATCATTATGGCTGATTATGGGATCCACTTGGGTGAACCAAGTGAATTTATGGAACAAACTTAATTGCATTTATAAATCTAATGCAAAATCTATTAATGAGTTTCTATTTATAATGTATGTTGATCATTGTAATTGGCACAATAGTATTTGCACATGGATGGCCTGAATAGGGAGTACCTAGTACAATTGAGAGGCCTGCCAACTTCATAATAAGGAGTGCATCCTTATTCAAACTCTATATGTTTTTTCTCCTCATTTATTGTAATTCGTCAGAGTATGACAAAAGTAATTGGGCTGATTGAGAGGCAAATATACACCATTGAGGTGCTAGTATTAAGCCTAATAATCTTCCCAATTATAAGAGCAGTAGTGCCTCAAATTGGGCTGAAACAAAATGTAATTTAGTTATATTAAGGGCCAATTAACTTGGGAATATTTCAATAACCACTGAAATAATCCATATTGTATTTGCATAGTTTTAATGAACTCATCTAATATATGAGTATGGCCAAGAGATGCCCTAGAGGTATAAAAACTGGCGCCTGGAACTAAAAATAAAATCATCTTTCCATCTAATTACATTTTCAACTTATATTGTATTATATAACAACAATTTTCATATTAAGAAGTGTAGACAAGCATTAATGGGAGCTTGTCATAATTACCTGTTTCTAGAGAGTTCCCAATTAGAGAGAGAAAATATACTAAAAGAAGACCAGAAGAGTTATTTATTATTGTTTAGATTTGTGAGCTTCCAAACGGTTAGGAAATATCATAAGATATATAGTATAATTGAGGATTTCTCAGCTGAAACTCTTCCCAACTATCAAAACAGGATTACATTTATAAGCGAGCTAATCCTCAAAATCTCACAAGTGGTGCCACTAAGGTTTACTTTACACTTTTATTATTAATAATTCATCCAAATACCAGGAAAATTCTGCCATAAGATATGACGAAAATGACATGGAAACCAGTGACTAAGAAATCTTTGTGTACTTCAACACTGCACGCCAGAATACTGAGGAGAGTACTTCATACATCTTAGATCTAATCACGGCGGGAGGGGGTATGTGGACACAACAGGCCCTATTGAGTTTACCTCTGATAGTGTTAAAAAGATGATGGAGACCCTATTCCATGGATACAGGATTGATACATCGCAGGTGGACCCATCTTTTAGGCTATTTTACTAATTGAAGGATCAGTACTTCAAGGTGGAAATGTATATGCGGTACCAAGAGGCGACCATGGCAGCTCTGGCCAAACGTCTCAACTGTACACAAGCAAAAAATGAGTTCTTGGTTAGCTTCATACAGCCCTTAATCAAGCACACTCAAAGGATTCTGGATTGGCAGAATCTAGAGCTTGCAGAAGTATAACGAGTTCAAGAGGAGGAGCGATCTATCTGATTAAACTTACTGGATAAGATGAATTCCAGCTTTAACAAAGTCTGAAAGGCTATCATCAATAATATGGAACAGGTCAATGATACACACAGAAGAGTAAACATCTTGGAAGGTCAACTTAATGAAAAAGTTCTGAAGATTGCAGCTGAGGTCCTATCCTTACATGGATTAACCTGTGGGTGGGTCAATAATATCAGTAAATGCATCCAGAAACTATAGAATTACTCATAGTTTCTATCTTTAACTAAACTTTTGACAGAAGATGCCATTTTTGCTCAAAAAAATATCTGGAATTGAAAAACATGCATGTTCAACTTGATGAATATGTACAAACTGAGTTGGGCATTCTGCAAAAAACATTTGAAGATCTG
Organism: Massospora cicadina; assembly: GCA_022478985.1. Classification (NCBI taxonomy): domain Eukaryota; kingdom Fungi; phylum Entomophthoromycota; class Entomophthoromycetes; order Entomophthorales; family Entomophthoraceae; genus Massospora; species Massospora cicadina. Next base: position 101,384 of record JAKSZP010008008.1, read on the forward strand.
GCTGTCATGCCAGTAGGGCCAAATAATAAGGAAGAATTCGCGCAAGATTCATTAAGAATTTATGAAACTCTGGTCAACAATTTTGTCTGTGCAAGAAAAGAACAGTCAGACTTACAAAAGAAAAATGATCTTCAAACATAACTATCAGTAACTAATGACCGTGTTGCTAATCTGACTGAAGACATAAAGCAAATACTGGCTTCTCATATTATCTTTTGAAAAGAATATGAAGCCCATAAAAAGGAAGTCAATGACCTAAAGGAGAGAAGTTGCAACTGTTTGACTAGTCCTTGAGGGGGGAAAGCAGCAAAACCTCTAAGAATTTGGGCAGAACACAACTGAAGAAACTACATAAGACTCAAATCCAGGAATCTGAAGCAAGCAGTTTGGAGCAATTTTATGAAGCAGAATCCTCAGGAGTCGAGACAGATAATGAAATGGATATTTCAGATGATTATTCGATGCCAAAAATTCTTGATTCCTTCCCAACTCCAGATGATACTTGTTACAACTGTGGACCAATTCTGACCAAAAATTCTCCAAGACGTTTGTAATCTAGACGAAGCATAAATCTTCTGGCTGATTCTGGGCGTGATGAATTCAAGCCTTTAAATTTCAAAAATTTGACAAAGAAGGAAATGTTCATTTGTTTCTAAAATTGTTCAAAAAGGCTATGCGAGGAGGATCAGACCAGGCAAAGTCTACAGCTCTCATTAATAGTTTAAACTCACATAGTGTCAATCTTGTTATGTCTTATTTGGGTGACAATTAGTCCTATTTAGATGGTAAAACGCCGTCATAAGACAATTTGGAGGCCCTGATCAACTATCTTCCAGAAAAGCAGACTTACTAAGTATTGAATTCCAGTGAAATGAGTCCATCAGAGACTTTGTGGACAGATTTTACTATGAGGCTCAGGTCTTGCTCAGTTCAAATGCTATACATGAATTTAATGCAATGATGGCCATGCAACATGCTGTCAAGCCATACCATGACTTAAAGCGTGTCATGATTCCAGCCTTAAATCAGCCCATGGGAGCATTATAACTTTTAGATTATTTGAGACAATACACAAGTAGCTTTGACGCCCCTAATCGGCCCAAAGAGAAATTGAAATTCCAATTTTTGGGATAAAAAAATACAAATTCATATGAACAAGGAAGAATTGGCCTGTAAATCTGAAAAATGATCAGCAATGTAAGGAGAGTGTCTGTAACTCTCCTGTTCACAGTGTGGTAGCGCTTGGTGCACAAGGCCAATGCCAGGGAACTAGCTATTAGTGCAAAAGTTATTAGAGCCCATCAGAGGGTGCTGGAGCAATAACATCATAGGCAGAGAAGTGTGAGTTTTATAATAAATGAACCATAAAAAGTGACACGATGTACAAAGAGGAAGGGGTTAAGCGATCCAGGTTGGAGGGAACCTGGGCAAACCAAAGGTGCACTAGGGGATATCTTGAGTGTATTTGAAATGGCAAGAATAACAGAGTGTGAGGCCTCCTCAAAGAGGTTCACACATAGGAGCGTTCAAAATTTCATACAAATAAAATGTAAAACGGGGAAAATGTTTATTTGGGAAGTTAACCAACAAGGAATGTTGGTTAGGGAAACATATTTAAACATTGATGGGGGGAATAAGGGGTTTGTATAAGTGGACCCAAGCACTGGCACACCAATAGGCACATGCTACCATCCAGATTGGTAGAATACGCTGAATCTGACTTCACTCATGTAATCGATTGAAGTTGAATTTGACCTGAATGTGTAATTTTGTAAATGGAACGAGTTTCAAAACCCTGTTCCTTGACAAATTGAACTGATTCATCTGCTTTTATTGTGTAGACCGTTTGTTTCAACGCCTGGGCCACCATAAGGGGCTGGGCATTTGGCACCCCACTAGTACCAACCTGGGCATATTTTTCCTGTACCCAGCGTTGGTCCAGGGTATGCCTAAGGTCAGGGAGGGCCTGTAACTTCACCTTATGGGCCTCCTGGCGCCCAGCCTTATCCTTGGGGCTGGTCCCCACTATGATGTCATGTGACCATGACAAGAAATCAGGGCTGATTATATGTCATAATTGTGGTTGAAAGGGACATTTTGCTATCCAATGCTACAGATGGCTAGATAAAAAACCTGGGGTCAATGTGGCTTTAAAGGTTAACCATGAAGAGAAGGCTGGAAAAGAGCAGGTGGAGTAGAGGCGGAATGCTCTACCTCCACCAATGCCTTAACACACATTCCACTCAACCCTGGCAAGCTTTTTTTAGCTGATGAAGTGGCCAAAGATAGCTTACACTACATTGTGGCTGACAATGTCTACATGGTTACCACCCAAGCCTTAGAAAAAAATTAAAGCAACTAGAGTTCACTGAAGAGGCTCAGGCTGAAGTAGCAAAGCCCTATGCCAAAAAATATTGACCAAGGGCTGAGTAACCATTCTAAATGTTCATCTGATCTGCCTGCGCTACATGACATGCAAGTGGCCATACCCATGAAGACTCTAGCAGAAAATCTTCCAGAGATCTGCTCAAGTTTGAAATCACACTTAGAACTGAACACTTACTCCAGTATTCACCTAATAAACGAATCTGATACATACTTAGATGTATATATGTGGATATTGCAGTAAATAAGGTCAGGTTCAGGCTATCATTGATAACGGGGCACCTATCAACATTGTCAGTACCAAACTGGTCAAGAAACTGAAAATTGCGCCTTAAGTTGCACATTGTCAATAATATGGTACAGCAAGAGCCCACAAAACTAAGTAACTTGGGGCCTATAGCACGTTACCATTACATTCTGGATCCATTGTGGTGATGGCACCAGCCATAGTATTGCTGAATATCAGTTATGATATCCTTATTGGGACTGATTTTCTACAAAGATTTTTGTTGTCACGAATCATAAGGAAGATACACTGACTATTTTGGGACAAAGTATCCCATTATATTATAACAGAAATGGTAAGGCTGAAAAAATCGCCAAATTTATCCTTTAACCTGGTCTATAAGGATGGGATAGTCCCAATTGAGTACACAAAATTACATTAAAAAATTAAGGCCCTTCCAATGCAAATTTGTGAATCAAGGGGAATACCATCACAATTAAATCACAAATTTCCGTGCTGCCTGGAACTCAAGTAGTCATCCCTACTGGCCTAACTATTTAAATTCCAGAGGGACTTTATGGGGAAATATACCAGCCATGGTGTAGATCCTGATTTGAGCAGAATATTGCACCAGGAATAATCATTCCAGGGCATGAGGAAATCCAAGTTTTATGTGCAAACCTCCAGAATTGGACCATCAAGGTAAGAAGGCATCAGGTTATTGCCTACCTTCGATATTTCCGACCACCAAAATTTAGACATTTCATAAATTTTGGTACCTTAGACAAAATAGGACTTCCTAATGAAAGCCATAGGTATCAATAAAGTTATTCCTATGGTTGAATTAGGGAACTTGATCAACCCAGAAAAGGCTCAAGTCCAGAATTTTTTTCAGAAATGCCAAGAAATATTTGCAAAAGATGATTTTGACTTAGGTTGTGATAGAGATGTGATACGCACTATCAACACAAATGACCATGAACCCATCCAATTATGCCCAATTAGTCGTTTAGAAAGCAGCAGAAGAAGTTGTTTTCAAAGGAATAAAAGAGCTTTTAGATCGTGGAATGCTGGTCTTATCAAAGAGTCTTTGGGCCATCCCAATTCTAATAGTGAAAAAGAAAGATGGGAGTAATTGGGCTTTCATTGATTATCAAAAATTAAACAACATAATAAAGAAGTATTCTTATCCCCTTCCACAGATTGATGATGCCTTAGATTTACTTGGAGGTGCAAAGTTCTTCTCCACTATGGACCTAATAAGTTGGTATTGGCAGATCAATATGCCCAAAGAGGAGCGCAAAAAATGAGCTATAATAACTCAAGAGGGCCTATTTCAGCCAACAAGGATGCCACAAGGACTTTGCCCCATCTACGTTTCAAAGGGCGATGGACACAATCCTAGGGGATTTTTAAGTGTCCTGTGTGTTGTTTATTTAGATGATATAAACATCTTTAGTCACACCTTCACCAACCACCTGGATCATCTAAAGGCAGTTTTTAAAAGACTAGCGGCTGCTAATTTGAAGATCAAACCTTAGAAGTGCCAATTTTTTAAAGACCAATTAAAACATCTTGGGTTTCTTATTAATAAAGAAGGACTCTGACCCCAGCCATCCAAACTGGATGTGATATTGAAGATGAAACAGCCTGAGTCCAAGCACGATATACAGGTTTTTCTGAGCAGTATTGGTTACTATTGCCGATTTATTGCTGATTTTGCATAAATTGGAGAGCCGTTGTTTCATCTGATTAAGGACAAGGTCATATACCAACTGGAATTGGGCCTGCCAAGAATCATTTAATCAGCTCTGATAAGCCCTAATAACAGCCTAGTCCTGCTATATCCTGACATTAAGTGTGAGTTTATTGTCCAAACTGATGCATCGCTTATGGCAGTTGGAGCTGTGTTGTCTTGAATAGGGGAAGACAGCAAGGAACATCCAATCGCCTTTGCTAGTCAGACCTTAAATGTCTACAAGCGGAACTACATGGTGACAGAATGGAAATGCTTGGTGGACATATATGCCTACAAGCAGTTTCAGGTTTATCTACATGACACTTACTTTACAGTTGTTACAGATCATTTGTCCCTAAGATTGTTAAAAACTAAAGGAACCAGAGGGCCAATTAGCACGATGGGCACTTAAGCTTCAAGCCTATAATTACATGATTAAATATTGTGCAGGAGTGAAGCACAAAAATGTGACTGCCTAACTCTTTTACCTATGATTGCCATTGTATGTTTTTGCAGCTGATGAGGTTTTAAAAAATTTGGTCAGTGGAGAATTTCAGGATAAGCCTGAGTCAGTTCAAAAATTGCTCACAGAATTACAGAAAAACACTTTTATTGAAAATGGAATATTATACAAAATGCTCAAAGGGAAAAAGGTCATTTTCCATGACCCTCATCCCAAACAGACCTAATAATGGCAGCGCATAAGGCCATAGGCCATGGTGGATTTAAGAAAACAAAGGAGCACCTTAGATGATACTACTACTGGGAGTTGATGCACTTCAATATCAAAGAAACATTGGAGTGTTGCATTGAATGCCAAGGTAAAAAACCATTCCAACAGAGCACATCTTACCAGTTTGTTTGGCCCAACTTTGCCTGGCATACCATATCCATAGATTTTGTTGGACCACTTCCCGCTAGCAATTCTAAGGCCAAGTACATATCATGGCTATTGACCACTTGACAAAGTGGGTTGAAGCCAAGGCTATTTGGGAAGTAGGTGCAGTGATAATGGCCAAGTTTATGCTTGATAATGTTATCCACAAACATGGTTGCTCACAGGTTATTCTGACCAATAATGGAAGCAATTTTACGGCCAAAATCATTATGAATCTTAACCAGCTGATGGGAGTGAGAGGTGTACTCTCTGCTTCCTACCATCCAGAAAAAAGAAACAGTTGAGTGCATAAAGGAGACGCTTGTGAATATTGCCTGAAAATTAAACTCAAGTAAACTATCTGAATGGAGCACATTTTTAAGCCTGGCTGTGTTTGCTTAAAACATATCATATCACTTTGTCACCAAGATGTTGCATTTTCAGGTCTTATAAGGAAGACATCCAGCCCTACTATCACTTCTTTATTCAGCCCTAGTAAATCCTAGTAAAAGCAGTTATCCTCAATATGTTGAGAAGCTTTCCAAAACCCTAATAAAATTACAAGCCCAATCCTTTGACAACAGTTTTGCTGTTAAATAGGCCCAACACAAAAAGTATTCCAAAGATCGATACAATTTAACCAAATTTGAAGTTAAAGAAGAGGTACTATTCTGCAGTATGTACGGATCAGGCCAATTACAGAAGTTAAATCATATTTGGGTTGGCCATTTGTGCTTATCAAGAAGACTTCAAGGTTTGTTTATACCATCAAAGAGGTTAAAATAGGCTAATTATATAATTAAGTCCATGCAAAATTCCTAAGAAGATTTAAGAAGAGGGCCAGTTAGAAAAAAGGAAAAATATAAGTATATACAATTATAGGAAAACAATTAATTAAAAAATATCAATGAAAAGAAAAAAATAAATAAATAATAATAACAAAAGATTTATAATATATTAATAAGAAAAAAATTATATATATAGACAATTTTTATTAAAAAATATAAATCAGCAAGGCTTTTATTCCTCTGCTTCAAGGGAAATGTGACTCAGAACATGATTCCTCATTTTTGTGCATCAAATTGGCCCAATCTAGTTTCTGGGCAACAAGGAAAAGGGCCATAGTGACATAAAGCCAGATGCGCTGCATGCTTGTGGTAAATGACTCCCAGCAAACGATTGGGAGGGGAGGCACAAAATTTTTTACTGTGATATAATTGAGCCCACAATTGGGTGGAAAACAAGCGCCTAGAAGAAGACAATCAACTAAAAAATCAGTCTGGTACTGGTACATTTCTGGTTTCACTAGTCAAACACAATATACTTGGGTTTTCCACCACTTAATAAGGGTGGTAACATGCAAAAGACAGCCCAAAGGCATCCAATCAGGAACAATGCGCATAAGATGTCTGAGTAAGGCCATATTTGGAAGGTATTTGTATGCACTATTTAATGAAGAGCCTCAAAAGCTTTCTAAAAAGCTGAGCGTAAGCAAACATCCTGAACATTGTGGGTGTTTAGACTTAGGAGGAAGCAAAATTGGGCCAATTTTTGAGTGGTAAGGACCAGGAACTAAGGACCTCTTCCACAAAGCTGTCGGCCTGAACAAAACCTTGAGGTTGTATGGAGGGATCCTCAGCAAGAAAAAGATGAACGGGGCTGTAAAGCTGCTCATATTTAGCCCTCATTTCATTAAGAGGTTGACCCTGATGTGAATAGTTGGATGAACCTAACACTGCACTGTATGCTTGAGCCATCAGGAAATGGCTGAGTGCAAAGATAAACTCTGTCAAAAGACCACCATCCTCATATATTAATTGAAGCAAAAATTTGGCTTTCTAGGGTCAATAATGCAGCCAAAAGTGTCCACCAGAATAATTGTTGAAGCACATGAACGAAGTTTGTACCCCACAAATCCTTGAGTAAGATCAACAACTGAATAACCTCTTCCTCAACAATGGTCTCAGGCTTAGTAGACGTCATAACAGTTAGTGCAGGAATGAGTTGACCCAACTCTACAGCTCAGAGGGAGCCTACAAACATATGCATACGCATAGTTCTATCTAACTGATTAAACCAATGCCGTTGTTCAGGTTAAAGAGAAGCAACGAATTATGGTAGGCTGAGGAAGAGCTGTTTTCAAACATTGAAGATGAATTCAGAAAACTAAGGGTTTATATTCCAGTCAAATGGGGGAAATGTTTTATTTTGATGGTTGACTTTAAAATAAACCCTTTGAGAAAACCATCAATGCTAATAGATTACTCCCATTGATGGATCCTTTGATCCTTCCCTATTTACCTGCATAATCTGATAAATAAAATTCACCTCAAAATTGCCTTGACTACATCTAAATGACCCAATATTGTAGCTAATAATAGCTATGAAGAACATCATTATGGCTGATTATGGGATCCACTTGGGTGAACCAAGTGAATTTATGGAACAAACTTAATTGCATTTATAAATCTAATGCAAAATCTATTAATGAGTTCTATTTATAATGTATGTTGATTATTGTAATTGGCACAATAGTATTTGCACATGGATGGCCTGAATAGGGAGTACCTAGTACAATTGAGAGGCCTGCCAACTTCATAATAAGGAGTGCATCCTTATTCAAACTCTATATGTTTTTTCTCCTCATTTATTGTATTTCGTCAGAGTATGACAAAAGTGATTGGGCTGATTGAGAGGCAAATATACACCACTGAGGTGCTAACATTAAGCCTAATAATCTTCCCAATTATGAGAGTAGTAGTGCCTCCAATCTGGCTGAAACAATTGTGATTTAGTTAAATTAAGGGCCAAATTAGCTTGGGAATATTTCAATAACCACTGAAATAATCCATATTGGATTGGCATAGTTTTAATGAACTCATTTAATAGATGAGTATGGCCAGGAGATGCCCTAGAGGTATAAAAACTGGCGCTTGGAACTAAAAATAAAATCATCTTTCCATCTAATTACATTTTCAACTTATATTGTATTATATAACAACAATTTAATATTAAGAAGTGTAGACAAGCATTCAAGGGAGCTTGTCATAATTACCTGTTTCTGGAGAGTTCCCAATTAGAGAGGGAAAATATACTAAAAGAAGAACAGAAGAGTTATTTATTATTGTTTAAATTTGTGAGCTTCCAAACGGTTAGGAAATACCATAAGATATATAGCATAATTGAGGATTTATCAGCTGAACTCATCCCAACTATCAAAACAGAATTACATTTATAAGTGAGGTAATCCTCAAACTTTCACAGTCCCTTATTGGGAGATAGTATGTCTGAGGATATCTAGCTTCTTTTGGAAGAAGGAGCATTTTTATGGTTTTAACTTGATATTAGACCCCGCAGGCGTTGAAAGACATCTTTTAAATGTGTGAGATGATCTTTGAACGTTTCAGAAAAGATGATAATGTCACTAAGATAGACAACCACACAGCTTAGCTTGAGGTCCCGCTGAATGTGATCCATTGCACGTTGGAAGGATGCTGGTGCATTGCACAGCCCTTGGGGTAAGCGGGTAGGCTGAAATAAGCCTTCACTGCAAATGTGAGCGCATTTATCCTGATCTTAGGGAGATATGTCCATTTGTTAGTATCACCTGGCTAAGTCCACGGCTGAGAAGTATTTTGAGCTGGTGAGTTGTGTAAGGGCATCATCTATGCGGGGGATAGGATAGCTGTCTTTTTTAGTGAGGTTATTTAGTTTATGGTAGTCCATCACTACCCAATGACCTCCATTCTTTTTTGATTAACAAGAGAGGAGACGCCCAAGGGATTTGGGATGGTACTAATAACCCAGCGTCTAACAGCTTTTTGAGTTCACCCTCAGTTGCTGCTCTTCAACCTTTGACTTATAGTAAGGGTAGATAAAATAGATTGGGCATCATCAACATCAATGGAGTGGCTCCACCTCTTCATATGCCCATAATCCGTGTCAGTCTTGGAGAAAATATCACTATATGTATCCAGTAGAGAATGAACTTGTTTAAGCTCATCTGGGGTTAGGTCATCTGAGATGTGGACGTTAGGCAGAGTACACATTATCTGGTCAGTGGGTAAACCCATACCCAACATTGACCCAATAAAGTGGACACTGTTAATCTCATCAAGGGAAATTAGCAGACCTTTCCCTATCTCTTGATGTTTTTTGATAATGTTGGGTTTATTAGTAAGATTCCCCAATATAATGTTAATGGGTTGTTGATAGACGGAGTCTAGTATACCTGGCAATACATTGGGCTCTAAAGAGCTTACTTTATCAATGCTTTTTATGTGCAGTGTTTTATTTTTGGTCTACTTCAGATGGCTGGTTCTTCTTCTGAGGTATAGTGGAGTTTCAAACATCTATTGTATGGTGACAATAGACCAGACGGTGACTATAGTTCAATATATACCTCCTTGGTAACAGCGCTTCAAATTCATAATCTTCTGTCATTACTTGGACGATGGCATGTTGCCATGATCTTACTGATCCCAAGTAAATTCTTGACTTAATACAAAATAAAGTATTAAACACAAAAGCTTAGAGATTAAACTAGGAACTTGTGGTAATAATTGATTGTACTTTATTAGTATCAACTTGGATATAATTTATAGGGTTCAATGTTCACCACATCTTACCCATGACGTCTCATTTTCAATGGCACTTGGCCAGAGGAACATGTAAAATGTTCGTTTGAGGGTTTACAATCCTTTGACTCAGGGCCTCTCACACAGCCTCAGGGTCAGTGTAAATTTCAGCAATATTCTCAAGACAGCATTTCAGACGCTTCTGCAAATAGATGAACTGATTCTCTTTCTCAAGCAATCAGCTGCACATTCCAAGGCGATTTGTACCACTAATTAGTAGTTAAATTAATAAAAAACTCAATTGATACTAAAAACTAATTTCAACATAGACCAACAAAGCCCACATGCTCAAGTTATTATGTCAACTATTATTATTACGTCTGACCTAGCCAACAAACCCTCAAGCCCATGTCATCATAGTCAAATATTATTAAGTGATATCACTAGGCCACAAATCTGAGTTTGGATATAATTAAGATATTTTTGGTTTGGGTTGGGACCATCTAGTACTAAAAAAATATTTTTGGTTTATAATCATTGACGATTTAAGTCCCGTCACCCATTCAACATGCAGCAGGCAGGCTTGGGGGATCTGTAAAGTAATATTGGTAGCAACCACCCATTGGTCATCAGCCTTGATTACTGTTTCCTCTGAAGCACAAAATGAAATGCCCTCCGAAGCATCCACCAAATATAGGCAACTTTTTTGTGTTGCGTCCAGAGGTCATGTAGAATAAAGGTAAAGCAGTGGACGGGTATTCAAACAAGCAGGAGTGTTTTTTACTTGGTTCTTTATTGGTAAAGAGTAGAGGAACTTAATAACCAAGTAGAGAGAGGTAACCCTGTTTCATGTTGATTATACCATCATACTCAATCATAAACTGCATGCCAATAAGCATATTGTAAAAGTTTTATCCAAGGAAAAGTGGGAGCTGACAAAATGAGCTTTCCAATTTAAATAGGCAAAGAAGATTAGGCTCAAATACCACAGGTGTTGTTGGGACCTGTTGTCTCAAACTCCTGCATACATTCAAGATCAGGAGCCAGCTGTCATGGTTGGATGACTTAATAGTGGGAACTGATGCTAAAGATAAGGCTGGGCGACAGGAGGCCCAGAAGGTGAAACTTCAGGCTCTTCCTGACCTGAAACACACCTTAGATCAACGCTGGGTGCAAGCCAAGCATGCCCAGGTTGATACTAATGGGGTGCAAAACGCCCAGCCTCTTATCTCAGCCCAGGCACTGAAACAAACAATTTACATTACAAATGAAGATGGTTTGATTCAGTTAATTGGAGAGCAAGGGTTCGAATCCTGTTCAAGTTATGAAATTTTAAGTTCAGGTAAAATATGGCTTCAATTGATTACTCGAGTGAAGGCACTTTTGGTGTATTTTACAAAAATGGATGGAAGCGTCTGTTTATTGGAACGTCAAGGCTTGGGTGCACTTCCGCAGAACCTGAATTTCCCCAACCCACTTTAAATATGTTTTTTGTGACCAACATTCCTCGTTGGTCAACTTTCTTAAATAAAAATTACCCATTATTTTACGTTTTACTAATGGTTCCTTGGGCGAACTTGGTGGTGGACCTCTTTGGGGAGGTCTCCAACTATGTGGGCCACTACCTTTTATCACAATTTACCAAAATCCCAGGTGCTCCCTTGGGCCACCCAGGTCCCCTCCAGATTGAGGCACCCAAGCCTACTGACACCAAGTTACACTTGATTATGGACTCCCCTCTGGGGTCCACTCAAGCTGTTATGTTTCTCACTTACTGGTACTATATGTTGCACTCTACACCCTTGCCTGGGGTACCTTTTGCACAGGCACCATTAAAGGTGTCTTCTTTCCCTTTTCTCCTAATGGCTAGTTCCCTAGCAATGTGGGTTTGCATCCCACATCACCTTGCTGGGAACGAGAGAGTTACAGACACTCTCTTGACATTAGTCAACCAACCTTTTTATTATATGTGCATAAGAATTATCCATGTGGGACTTTCATTATTAGTAAATTGGGTGCGCTGGCCATTTGTCACTGCCACGATGGTGCTCACCACAGTTTTCTCATTTGGTTTTGTATTGGTGCGTCTCAGCGTTATTCTTGCAACTACCAATTGGGAAGTGCCCACCCTTCCTGCTCATACCTGGTGGTCTCAGACTTTTCACAATCCTGATGTCATGATTCCCTGCCTTTCTCCCAAGATTTACTCAGAAATTCAACAAGCCTTAGCTTCCTTGAGCCAAAACCCTCATTAGGGAAAAATAATTTGTCTAGTTCACGTCCACTTTTGTGAGGAGTGGATCTGTTGTCCCAGTTGTCTCCTGAGGCGGGTGACTGGGTTTTTGTGGTATTCCGCACACAGCCACTCTTGTGGCGAACAATGGAGGGCTTGGAACAGGTCTTGGAGCAGAATTAACCTGATGAAGCATCCCTCCATTCCTTCTTTGAGTTCTTTTCTCTGCGTCAAGTGGGTTGGCCAATGAAAGCATACTTAAAGTGAATTCTGTGAAAAAGCCCAGGCTTTGCCATTAACTGATGAGGTTAAAACGTCATTTCTCCATTTGACCTTGGACATATTGATGTGAAACTCCCCAATTTGGCAGTCACCTCCTTCCAATTTTGATCATCTTGTTGAAACCCTTTGGGGTAGTTTCCCCACCCCAACCTGGAAGGGGCCAGGTAATTTGGCCATCATCAGATCAAATCATATAAATATGGAAGCCAAAAAGTCGCGCGCGCCTCTTAAAATGAGGGAATCTTATCCTTCTAATCCTTCAACTTCTTCTAAATTTGGAACTGTACAGGGGTCTAGCCCTGAGAATGAAGTAAAGGTTTCAGATGATTCTGCCACGATGATGTCACCCATGGTCATCCCTATAAATATCGCGTCCTCAACTAGTGATATTTCCTTGAATTGTGAGATGCTTCCCACTGATTTCCTCCCCATCTCAGTGGAAATTGGGAACATTGGAGGGTCCAAACCCAAATTTAAAAAAAAAAGGATTCTGTTATCATTTTTTCTCCCCAACACGTTTCTGAGGTGCATGCTGAGGCATCAGCTCTGGGCTTGGGGGTGATGGCCCTGGATAGCGATGCACACCAAACCCTTGGAATGAGTGTGGGTTTGTTAGAGCCAGAAAACGCGTTTTATAATGTGAGCAATTTATCCCAAAATGAACCGTTTATTTGCTCATATGGTCTGGATGAGGACCCTATTTCAGTATATCAGATTACTCCTGAGAACCCTCGTTTGACCCCTACCATGATTAGGGGTTCTCAGGAAGTTGAAAAGGAACTTCGTCATAAATATAAAGATGTATATGCACCTGCAGAAGGTGTGGTGGGATATGTGGCCTCAGTAGTAAGAGTGGCCCACTATCCCTCCCCTTCTATGATTCCAAAACATACCCTGATGGCTTGTTCAAGCCAGAGGAAGAATTTTCTGGTGAGTTGATGGCGTTTTCTGCGTTGAATAAATCCCATTCTGGATACTTCTTGTTGACTGCTACCCTTACATCCTCTTATGGAAAGTTCAGCACAACTATTTTGGTGGATACTGGTGCCTCAAATAATTTTATTGACCAAAACCTTGCTGACTACCTTGAGTTGAGTTACTCACCAGGTGGTATGGTTAGAGGTGGGGCTTCTCAAGGTATCCCCACACTGAACATCATGGAGTCAGTCAATTTCCAGGTAGGTTCTTATCTATTGTCTGACCAGTTTCAAGCTATCAGAAACCTCTTGTTTCCCATCATTTTGGGTGTTGAGTGGTGGCGGAAGTTTGACGTCAGAACTAATTTGAAAAAGAAAACACTTTATCCTTGTCTTTGACAAATGGTCACCAGTTGATTGTTCCTTTGTCTGAGGATAACGCCCAAGGCAAATTACCCCATTGGCCCAATGTTCCCAGTCCATATCTTGCCCCTTTGCTGAAGCCCACTGTGGGACTTTCCTTACCTTCCTGTTTGGAGGAGTTGGCATCTTCTTTTGATGCAGCTTCAGCTAGTACGCTACCAGAACATTCTGAGTTTGATTGTGAATTTAAACTCACTGTGGATCTGGTGCATATTTCTTCCCCCATATACCCATTGACTGTCTGGGAGGAAGAGGTTTTAGATGTATGGGTGAAGGAGCAGTTGGCCAAAGGTGCCATCTTTCAGCGTACCTCCCCTGTTTGCTCCCCACTTCTCTTTGTGGAGAAGGCTGATGGAACTTTACGTCTGTGTGTCAATTATGGAAATTTAAACAATGTGACTGTACCTGACCTCCATCCCATCCCTTTAGATTCCCAGATTGCACGCTATGTGGAAAAGGCAAAAGTTTTCTCCAAGTTGGACTGCCTCAATGCATTCAATCAAATCCGGATAAAGAAGGGCCAGGAGTGGTTAACTGCATTCCATACCAGAAAAGGGATTTTCCAGTTCTGGGTTATGCCCTTTGGGCTTAAGAATGCCCCTGCCATCTTTCAACGCCGCATTGATGCTGCGTTGGGGGACTTGTTGGGGGTATGTGCGGTTGCCTACATGGATGACATCCTGGTGTTTTCCCCCAATCAGGAGTCACATGCAGTACACCTTTGACAAGTAGTGGAGAGATTGAGGGCCGCTTGCCTTACCCTCAAGATTAGTAAATGCGAATTCTTCAAGTCCCAGGTTACTTTTCTGGGCAACGTCGTTTTTGACCAGGGCCATATGATAACTCCAGACAAGGAGAAGGCTATTCGTGAGTGGCCTACCCCCACCTCTGTCAAGGAATTGAGGAGCTTTTTGGGGACGTGTACGTTCCTCAAGAAGTTCACACCCAATCTCTCTGAGGTGGCAGCTCCCTTATATAAGGCCAGCGGTGCCAAGGTGCTTCAGTGGTCCCCCATTTTGGAGGATGCTTTCCAAGCGGTGAAGTGCACCTTGTTATCCACATCCATCCTTCGCCATGTTGACCCTGCAAAGGAGTTCATTGTGTCCTCAGATGCTTCCAACTTTGCCATTGCGGCTGCCCTGTTACAGGTGGGTGAAGATGGGTCTGAGCATCCAGTGGGATATTTTTCTAGGAAAATGTCTCTGCATGAGTTAAACTACGCCGTATATGACAAGGAGTTATTAGCAGTGGTGGAGGCGCTGATTTATTGGCGTCACCACTTACATGGCTCCTCCCAACCATTCTGGGTATGCACAGACCACTGAGCCTTGTTGTACTACCGTGCTCCACATGTTCTAACACCACGTCAGACCCGTTGGCATGAGACCCTTGCCCTATTTACATTTTCCTATGAGTTCACCAAGGGCAAGGAGAATGGTTTGGCGGATGCTTTGAGCCGCAACCCTGCTTTGGCTCCCAATCCAAAGGAGGTAGAGATTCACAACACCCAGTTGATGATTCCACCGAGTATGATTCTGTCTCAACTTCCTAAGTCCAGGGTACATACGCCAGCGCTCATGCCTCTGGAAAATGCAGCAGAATATAGTATGTTTAGAAAGGTAGTTCTTTCTCAGCCGTTATCAGCTGAATATGCTGTTGTTCTCGCTAAGAGCGCCCTGAATCAGGAGGACTTATCCAGGGGTTATCACATGAAGGATGAGATGGTGTGGTTTCAGGGGCGCCTATGGGTTCCTGCTGGACCACTGCGCCTGGAGATCATCCAGGACCATCATGACGGAATCACTGTTGGTCATCCTGGGAAAGCAAAGACCTTGGAGTTGATATGACGCACTTACAATTGGAAGGGCTTGCCTGTTCAGGTAGGGCGGTACTGTAAAGAGTGCCTGATCTGCAATCAAATGAAACCCAATCGGCAACCTTTAGCAGGGTTGCTGGTACCAGTCCAAAAGGCTGAAGGGCCCTGGACTTCCCTATCAGTGGATTTCATTGTGGAGTTACCAGTTTCAGATGGGTATGATGCAATAATGGTGGTGGTGGACCGCTTTACAAAGTTCGCCCACTTTATTCCTTGCAGAACAACCATAACTGCTGCTGAAATGGCCAGGCTCTTCGTCGCCCATGTATTTGCGCTTCATGGGGTTCCTCAAGAAATCATTAGTGACTGGGGACCCCAGTTCACCTCCATCTTTTGGGAAGAGTTGTGTAAAACTCTTCAGATTCGCCCCTGCCGTTCAACTGCCTATCACCCCCAATCAGATGGGCAGACTGAGCGAGTGAACCAGTGCTTGGAACAATTTCTGCGTTGTTACACCACCGCAGACCATTCAGATTGGGTTCCTCACCTTCCCATGGCCCAGTTTAGCTACAACAACACTTTGCATTCATCAATTGGTTGTTCACCCTTTTTTGCTAACCATGGCTTTAACCCTGCTTTTAACATGGAGCCCAGCTGTGGTTCCAAAGTGGAAGCGGTGCTGGACTTTGCTAAGACTCTCAAGAAGGTCCATCAGGGGGTGTCCACAAGTTTGGAGGCGGCTATGCTGGTTTATAAGGAGAATGCCGATGGAAAGCGCTGAGTGGGTCCAGCATACAAGGAAGGGGATCTCGTGATGCTTGATGCTCGCAACATCCCTATCAAGCAGCCATGCAAAAAGCTGGGTCCAAAGAGGATTGGTCCTTACCGTGTAGTTAGAAAGGTGGGTCATGCCTCATACCAGTTGGATCTTCCCTCCGCGTTTTGGATCTTCTCCATCTTTCATGAAAGCAAATTGACATTGTTTGAGGGCCCTCCACCTGTGACTCCTGAGGCTTATCTTGTGGATGGGGCACCAGAATGGGAAGTGGAGGAAATAGTAGCCTCCCGCCGGGTTAAGCGACGCCTTGAGTACCTGGTATCCTGGAAAGGGTTTGACGCAGCAGAGAACAGTTGGGTGCCAGCACGGGATTGTGTACATGCCCAAGACCTGATCAAATCATTTCATAATTGTTTCCCTGAGGCTGCAGGATCTCAGCCTAAGCTGGCCGTTGCTGCTATGAAGTTGCCACCAGCACATAAGAACTTCTCCTTAGCAAACGCCCCTGGAGGGGGGTGGAGCCCAAGAAGGAGGAGAGGGTAATGTCATGGTTGGATGACTTAATAGTGGGAACTGATGCTAAAGATAAGGCTGGGTGACAGGAGGCCCAGAAGGTGAAACTTCAGGCTCTTCCTGACCTGAAACACACCTTAGATCAACGCTGGGTGCAAGCCAAGCATGCCCAGGTTGATACTAATGGGGTGCAAAACGCCCAGCCTCTTATCTCAGCCCAGGCACTGAAATGAACGATTTACATTACAAATGAAGATGGTTTGATTCGGTTAATTGGAGAGCAAGGGTTCAAATCCCATTCAAGTTATGAAATTTTAAGTTTGGGTAAAATATGGCTTCAATTGATTACTTGAGTGAAGGCACTTTTGGTGTATTTTACAAAAATGGATGGAAGCATCTGTTTATTGGAGCGTCAAGGCTTGGGCGCACTTCCGCAGAACCTTAATTTCCCTGAGCCCACTTTAAATATGTTTTTTGTGACCAACATTCCTCGTTGGTCAACTTTCTTAAATAAAAATTACCCATTATTTTACGTTTTACTAATGGTTCCTTGGGCGAACTTGGTGGTGGACCTCTTTGGGGAGGTCTCCAACTATGTGGGCCACTACCTTTTATCACAATTTACCAAAATCCCAGGTGCTCCCTTGGGCCGCCCAGGTCCCCTCCAGATCGAGGCACCCAAGCCTACTGACGCCAAGTTACACTTGATTATGGACTCCCCTCTGGGGTCCACTCAAGCTGTTATGTTTCTCACTTACCTGGTACTATATGTTGCGCTCTACACCCTTGCCTGGGGTACCTTTTGCACAGGCACCGTTTGAGGTGTCTTCTTTCCCATTCTCCTAATGGCTAGTTCCCTAGCAATGTGGGTTTGCATCCCACATCACCTTGCTGGGAACGAGAGAGTTACAGACACTCTCTTGACAGTGGATGCTTTAACTCCACCACCTTTGGGTTGATCAGTGGCTGTGATCCTAGGAAACAGATGGTATATTTTTATTGACCTGATCCTTAAACCCATTTTTGGTGGGGGTGAATGTCACCTGAGAGAGGTTTAGGCTTAGGAGCAGGCTTTTGAACCACTTGAAGAGGTTTGTTAGATGGCACAAGCTGATTGTGGTGGCAAGGTGAAAGCTGGGAGCGTTGCCCATGGATGAGGATGCCCTCTGATTTACTGGCTTGAGAACCTCAGGTTGGCTGGGCAGAGGAAGATCAGGTTTGAGCGGCACAACAGGTGCTGGACTCAGAGTAGTAATCCGCATAAGGGTCACCATAGCCTCTTCCATTGGGGCTTCAGTTGAGCACTCCTCAATAATCCAAACCTGGGGGCTCATCATAGCTTCGTTGGTTATTGCACAGGTATACAAATCAGCAACATCTAACAATGCCTCTTTTATGTCACAGACGTTTTTAAAAGTTCACTTTAGGGAAATGATATGCTGAGCTAAAGAAAATTGGGAAGCTAACCCAGATAACATAGCTGCGATGGCATCATCCAGGTTTAGCATGTTAGGTGCTGATAACCTCCAAGCAGCAAGATAGAATCTCTCAGCAAAGGCAGTGATCTATTCACATTAATACATACTAAAGCGCTTAAAAGCCAGTTTTTCCCTGGTTAAACTCTGTTTGGATCTAAATTCCGCTATAAGAGCTTCTTTAACCTCAGCCTAGGTGTGTAGCGTATTCATATAAGGGACCATCAATTCTTGGGCCAAGCGACTTAAATGAGAAAGATGTTCTTAACCTTCTGGTGGTCAGTCGCCACTTCCATGGCTGCTTCATAAATGTACAAGAGTGAGGAAATACTACACTTTCCAGGGGTGAACTTATCCTTCAAGTGACATTTGATTGGGTTCTGTTTGAGCTTTTTAAGTCTTGATAAAGTGCTTGCTAGCTGTTATTCAAGGGCAACTAGCTGGGGTTTAGAAGCGGAGGGGAGATTGCAAGAGTTATTCACCCCAACACCCTCCATTTTTGGTAAGTTATTTTGGTGCACTACCCCTGTAGTGAACACCACTTGTTAGACCTAGTCTAGGAGAAGTTATCTTGGGTGCATTAAAACCCAAATAACAACAAATAAGGGGATTAAAACCACTTAATTTAATAAATTAAATAGACACTAAAAAATAGAAAGTTGTAGGGGTTTTTATAGTTTTATTAAGTGTTGTGGTGGTAAGGAAAAATGAAACCTCCCAATATCTGACCATACAGTATTTAAAATGGTATTGAGGGCCAAATGGAATTCATTGGTAAGTTTGGGGTGGCTTATTGCAGTCCAAATAAGGAAATATGTGAGTTCACCCTATCAAAGCTCATAAAACTTGCTTCAATTTAGCTGAATGACAGGTGGGGAATTAGTGGTGGGCAATATGTACCCATGGGGTAATGATTTAATATATTTTAGCCAATTTCCATTAGCTAAAATTATTGCATCTTGGGGAACCTCTGCCAAGCCTATCAAAGGGAGGGTCCCTGCTTAGGTGTTGTAATGAAATTAGATGTGGCTGGGGAGAACCCTTTGATGGATGCCTCAGAATAGCCCATATAGTCAGAGGAATCCAATTACTTGATATCAAGAGAATAGCCCATTTAGTGTTTGGAGAAGTGTTGCCCCAATTTGTGGGGTTCCACTGAGAATTAACTAGAGCCTTTTGGCCAATAAAATCATTCATGTCATTTATTTTATTTGTTTGAGGCAAGCTGACCAGGAGATGGACATTACCAAAATAGAGAAAGGAAGTATTGACATGAAACCTGAGCAGGGTCAACTCTGTCATGGAAAATTTTTTCACCTCCAGATTGGGACTTGTATTTTTCTGGTTATGTCATGGGTAAGGTTTCATGTTATTATACCTACTAACCGCCAATAGCTTCCTTCAGCTGGCACCCCAATCGATGTGCAAAGGATGGGAATCAAACCTGCAACCTTCAGGTTGGTAGCTGTACGCCCTACCAACTCGCCTTCCACCCCTATTCATATCATTTAAATCATCCTTATTATTATCATCAGAAACTTGTAAATGTCTAACATTTCCCTGCGCTGGCCCATTTTGACCCAAAACATTCTTTTCTTGGAGCCATGAGGGCAAATATCTGACATCAATTTCTGCATTTTGTGCTGGGTTCAATCCCAGCTCTTGCCCTATTCTCTTTGACTTCTTGTTCAAATTTGGCTTGCTGGGTTAGTTCTTTCCACTTAAATTGCCAACCAATTAAGCCCTCTATGGGGACAGTAAATGGGGACAGTGGAGTAGAACTTCTTGATTCTTCCAAAGTCTTCACAAAGGTATCCAATTTTCTTCAAATAAAGCACCACAGATTTTGAGACTTGGATAGATTTGGACTGAGGAGTAGATGGGGAAATGTGTGTGGCAGGCAGGGAGGGGTAGTGGCTACCTATCTCTCATCCAGGGTAAGCCCTAGGTCAAAGATCTGGGTGAGGGATGAAGCCTTGGGGTTTGAACCTTTTTGGTTCTAAAGAGATGCACACCCCTGTCTAACTTGATGGCTGGCACCTGAAGCCATTACAAAAAAGTTTTCACTCAATAATTAAACTTCATGACCATTAATAGCTTTATCACTATGTACTAATAAAAGGGTAGGGTACCCCAGTGGTAGAGTTAGACTCACTACCACTGCCTCCCCAAGTTCAATCCCAGTAGATGAACTTTGGGTAGAGGACAATTTTGACTGTGTTGGAATTATGCATCAATGCCCCAAACCAAGATAGCAAATAGCAAGATGGTCCATAGAGTTCCTGGCCTATTATACACTGCATGTGGAAGTTTTCTGGGTTTTATCCTCCTCTCCCATTAATTTGAATCCCCTTCATCAGCGTGGTATTGTCCCCAGGTTGGCCCACCTCAAATAAAATTTAAATTTAAATATGTACCAATAAATGCTTGCCACCTAGGCATAGAACAGGTCTTAGCTATTACTCAATGTGCTAGGCATGTATCAGTTATTAAAGTATGAATTATCTGATTGGTTCTAAAAATAAATATAAGAATTATCTGACTAGCTCTAGAGATCTATAATATAATATGCTATCTGTGCATCAGTCATCAGTATAGGAATTATCTGATTGGCTCCAATGAATCAAATACTTCCTAAACATATCATTACCCATCTATTAATATAAAATCTAAATATCTATCTATAAGGTAATACAGTGGGTTGTCAGTCATCAGTATCACCAACCAGTTGGCATAATCATTGAACCTATTAAATCAGTCAAATACTACTAAACTGTTAGCTGAAATATTAATAAAAATGCTCAACACCCTGGCATAGAATAAGTTATCAGCAAGTTAATTATAACAGTCAAAGCTAAATATAATAATTAAGTTGCTAGGTTTATATAATCAACAAATAAAATATTTTATAATAATTTGATAATTGCTTAATACTCAGTTGTTTTAGTTATACTTTTAAACTCATTCATTTGAGTATTAAAATATTTAGATTTAAAAAATATAAAATATAGGGGTGGTTAGCCTGGTGGGTAAAACTGCTTCCACTCTAGTGCAGGTTTTATTCAATACAAGTTCAAAACCTGTACTGGCTAGAAAAAAATCTTGGTATAGTATATTTGTCCTAAGGTTGACCCACCTTATATACTTTTTAAAAATACAAAATATAGTTATTCGTAAAACTATAAATTTGCAATCGGAGTTGCAAGCAGATTTAAGTCTTAAAATTATAGTTTAAGGTCTGTATAATCAACGAACCTCTATCTCAGTCATATTAGATCCACCTACATGGCATAATAAATTAAGCCAAAAATATATGAAACATTTTCTATTCATATATTAACAGTATCATTTTTTCATTAGATTTTATTTAAATCATGACCAACACAAGAGATGTTCCTGCACTTGTTGAAAATCTTATTTTCAAGTTGAAGCGCAGGTAAATTTTGCTAGCACAAAGTTTAAAGCACTTTACTTAATTTGTTTTTATAACTTCACTCTCATTCTAGTTACCTTTACCAATTTTTTAGACATTTTTTAGCTATAAAATTTTTTAGAGTAAAAAAATTACCAGAAATTTTATCAAACTGAACTTTTTATTTTCTTTATAAATGATGAACATGCTTAAACAAAAAAGAAAATGACAATATGAATTTATTTTTTGTTAACCTCCTTTTCTTCATAAGACAAATTGTAGGCTCTTGGAATGTCTCAACTGAAACTCTTTTGGTTTTACGTCAAGTAGTTTCAGTCTCAAAATGGAACAACGTTCGTGCCCTTTTAGATGACATTACACATATTGGCCATCGTTTAGTTACAGCCCAGCCTCAAGGTATTTTCTCACTTTTACTTACTTTTTATGCTTGCTAATTAATCCAGTGGTTTTATTTACCCTTTGAGTCATTTTTCTACTTTTCTATATTTTAACTCAATTTTTGCTACGCGGCTTTTAAAATTCTCTCAGAACTTGCTGTTGGAAACATTGTTCGAAGAGTGCTACATGTAATTCGTGAAGAATACAAAGTGTATGTTAAAGAAATGGAAGAAACTGGAGCTCAAAGCGAAGCTGATAGCAAATTTTCAACTATTGATGAAACAGTGCAGAGAAATAACACAATGGCAGCTCCGACTGTTGCATCTATGTTTACCTTAATGGGTGGCGGTGAAACGGCAGATAAAACTATTGATTACTCTCGTTCAGTTTACAATATCCTTTTGTTTTTTTTCTTAGAAAAGTCTTTATGTATTCCTTAACCTTTAAAACCTTTCAAGCCAACTATTATACAAGAAATTACAGATATGCTTGATGAACTGGTAAATATCTATTCCAATATTTCTGGACATGCTCTCGAGCAAATTAATTCGAGGTAAAACTGTTAATCTCTTTTGATTTATATTTTAAGCGAGATCATCTTGACGCGAGGAAAGTCTCGAACCGTTATAGAATTTCTCAAAACTGCTGCGAAAGAGCGTCAGTTTCAAGTCATTGTAGTTGAATCTTCCTCTAAAGAGGAAACTCTTGATTTAGCAAAAAGTTTGATATCCGCTGGGATAACAACAACTATAGTTCCTCACGCTGCTGTGTTTGCAATTATGTCGAGGGTAAACAAAGTTATTTTAGGAACTCACGCAGGTTAGTTGTTTTTTATTTGTTTCTTAAATTAGACCAATGTGATTGGCATTTACGTTGCCAGTTTAGAAACATGTTTTTGATTTATCTTTTGCAATCTCTTGTTTACTAAATTTTAACTCAAAAGTTATGGCTAATGGGGGCTTAATTGCTGTAAGCGGAACTCAGTCTATTGCTGCTGCTGCCAGCTATCACTCTACCCCAGTTGTTGTCTGTACTGGGTTATACAAACTCTCTCCTCTCTTCCCAATGGATCATGAACTGCTGAACGTATGCGTTTCTCCTTCTTCTGTTACTAACTATGCCGATGGTAATAACTTTTACAGGGCTCTCCTTACTTTTTAGGTGATATTGTTGAGCACGTTGAAGTCATTGCACCATATTTTGATTACGTTGCTCCGGAGCTTGTCAGTCTTTTCATAACAAACGCGTAAGTATACTAAATTAAGATATTTAAAAAGCTTCTAAGTCACTTATCTTAATCATACTTTTACCAATAGGATTACTGTATCTTTTTGTTTTATAAAATATACTAGCATCATACATTTTTGTCCATTTAAGGAGGAAACATCTAGTTCTAAAATAACTAATTTCTCTTTTAGTGGCGGCCATCCCCCATCTTATCTGTATCGCCTCATAACTGAAAATTATGATCCGATAGATAGCCATTTAGAGCATTCACCCCTTCCCAGCATGTGAACGGTTTCCAAAGGTTCAAACTGTTTTTAGCAGCAGTATTTTGCTCTAAGATTTTTTTGTACGCATTACCTATGATTTTTAAGTTATTTTTCATTTTTATGATTTAACTGTCTATAAGACAACTGAAAATTAAAGTTTTATTTTTTATATTATATTGAGTTTTTTACCCTCACTAGGCCAGATAATAGTACCCAAATTAAAGGCTGATTTGCTGCCATTTGTGAAATCATATGGCAACTTAATCAGACTAATTGTGCATTACTACTGCGTATCTTTTATATTCTTAATGTGGGTAAAGCATCTTTAGGTTTATTTATATTAGAGGAAATTAAAAAGTTTTTTTGCTGGTATTGTCAATTAGTTACCTTTTACTCAAAGTGGTTTAGCATCATTTTTTAATTTATTGGTTTGAGTTTGTTTTAGATTTCTTTTAATTTATAAACATCAAATTAATCAATTTAATGCCAAGGTTGTGCAACCTTAGCATAATTGCTGTCAAATATTGGCAACTCATCCTGTAAATTATACGTAAAATATATTTTAATTAGATAGAGTTTCCCAATTATCTACCACACCTAGTATGAACTTTAGTTCTAAATCCCCACAATACCCTTTAAATTGAGATTAGACTCATTAACTTTAAAATTTACAACTATTTAAGTCTAAATA
Organism: Massospora cicadina; assembly: GCA_022478985.1. Lineage (NCBI taxonomy): Eukaryota > Fungi > Entomophthoromycota > Entomophthoromycetes > Entomophthorales > Entomophthoraceae > Massospora > Massospora cicadina. The sequence goes on from JAKSZP010008008.1 coordinate 125,619, forward strand.
TAGAATTCTATGCTGTTTAATCTTTAATTTAGCCAAGTTTTATAATAAAACTACATTTAAGTAGCTCTGGCATATAGGTACCGTAAGAAGATTAACCAGTCAGTCTTATAATCCAATTCTTAAGATTTCTGCTCCACTCCTACTCCCTGTATATTTATTCATGTTAACTTTGTTTATAAAATTTAAACCAGCTCTAAAGCATTGTTATATTTTCACTATTTAGCCATGTTTACTGTTAATATTTATAGTTTGCCACAATCCTAGTATTTATTCTAATATAATATAAGGTATAGGAGCAGTTTTTATGGAGTTTATCCTATGCAATGTTAATATATAAGGCTAAATAACTTAACAAATTTCAGTTCATTATAAGCCTTTACCTATCTCTACCTTTAGTTTAGCTCAAGATTTTATACCTTCTGGCTAAACTATAAGTTATAGCTAACAAAGTTCTATTATGCATACATCTTCTCTGGGTTTCATACCTAGCTTTTTGTTTATAGCTAGTATGAAGAAAGTATCTAGGGATTTTCTTATCCTAATTTCTTCCAATATCACTAAGTACCAATTCAGATTCTCATTAATGTTGTATGATTAAATGAGGAGATGATGGCACAACAGGAAAAGCAAAAGGCTTATAGAATTACTTATTTAACAAATGATGTTCTCTCCAGGTATATCTCCAAACAATATGATATATGGTCTCAATGGTGGATTGTTTTCACTAACTTCCCAATTATTTTAGATTTATAAGGCTCATTATGCACTTTAGAAGTTAGGTCTCAGTCAGTTTTTTGGTACTACCTTTAAAAAATGGGCAAGCTTAAAAATTCCTAACTTTAGTTGCAAAGCCATGCTAACTTATTTAGGATTGGAATTGCACTCCCTCATCTTCTGCTCTGAAACTTTAATCTTCTAAATCTTCATTATTGTGATGTCTTCTAAGTCCATATTGTGGCTTTCAAGGTCTATTAGTTAGTTTTTACACTTTACTATATAAATGATATGTTTGAGGTTGGCTTGACCTCCCATAAAATTCAGAACTCCCTGCATAGAGGCCCCAACTGAGGTGTATTCAGCCACATGATCCTTAGCTGTCCCCTCCAAGTGTTATGAGGCCATATTGACATTTTCCCATACCTTAGCCAAAGGCCTGACACCAACTGAGGTACCACTTGAAAGCATGCCCAAGTATCTATAGTCATCCAGAGGCTAGATTGGGCCTGGTGTAAATATCTGCACTTTGGCCATTTTATACCAGACCTGTCCATATACCCAAACTTAGTTTTTGATACAACATTCCTATCTTTCTAAAGGATTGAGGAAACTCTCCTATGAGGATGTTATGCTTGTTGATGTAGATAGAAAACTTAGTCTCTCCCATCATCACATTAATCCAAAGTCTAAATTTCACTTGTTGGCTGTGGGGTTTATGCTGGCCTAAAAGAAAGACAGGGCAATATACCAAGCATCACCATCTCTTATTGTCCTTCATGTTAGTTTTTGACTTCATTGTGCAGAAAAAAGAATCCCATGTTATTGCTTGGAATGCTAGCAGCAAAGGCCATTTGTACCTGCCAGGGGCCTCCAGAGGAATGTTTAAAACTTTATAAACCTTAGACTTCTAGGTAGCTTTCCAGTTCCTCATTAGTAATCAAATTATTAAGTTTTTCACTTCATTGCTTTCCCAAATCCAAAAAGCTCTCTATTGGGTCTGCATACTACATGGGCTCTTTTCAGAAGGTTATTATAACATAATTGTGTTCATTCTACATTTTTCTCTAAATATGGCTATGTTTATTATTGGATAGTAAATCTTACCCACAAACATTATTTTTTGTTTAAAAAGGTTTAAACTTGCATCTTTTTATCTTTTAGGTAAGTTTTGCCAGTGCATTCTTAAATATGGGCAAGCCAGAGAATCTTCCTAACTTAATTACACAAGCTCTAAGCCTTGTTTAAGAGTGAGTTCACGCTCCCTTACTCCTAAACCTTAAGTTATAATTTTAATTATAATCCCAAATTTAGCTCTGTCTTCTAAAATCCACATGGTAGCCATTAAGGCCTATTAACTGTTTTTTTGTATTTACCATATAAATAATGTGTTTAGGCTATCTTGATATCCTGTGAACTTCATAGTTTCAGCATTGAGGCCCCAAATGATATGCATATAACTATGCATAACTTGGTAGTTCCCATTTGTCTCAAGAGTTCTATTTGACGTTTTCTCTCATCATGGTCATAGGATGGACCTTAACTAGCCCTTCCAAAAAGCATGCTATTCATATGTCCACATGAGTCTAGAGGCCAGATTGGGTTTGGCACCACCCTCCATACCTAATTTGTTTGAGCTAAAATCTTATCAAACGTCCAAACTTTAATCTTGGATCAATACTTGTCCACATAAAAATTATAACAAATCTTTTATTAAAATGGTATAATTGTTATTGCATATGTGAGACTTGTATCTTCCCATCCATTAACTTCCAAAATCTGTTCTCTAGTTAAGGTTTGTCATGCATTGATTGATAAAACTTGCTAGCTGTAACTAAAATTAAAAATTATAAAATTAAAATGCAAATTTTTCTATAATGCCAGAGCATATAGATTATTTGGATCTTCATCCTTTCTTACTAAAAATTGCCTATAGCTCTTTTTTAACCTAAATCATTTCCCCCAAAATTAACCTACATTAGTAGAATCTAATAAGGTTTTTAATTTTATAACAAACTTTAAGATTTTTAGCTTTTTTATACTTTCTTGTTAACTCTTTTGACTGATTTCAAGAATGTTATAAGAGTGGTTATGTTTGTAAGATACCTATATAAATTTTTAATAAACAATTAGTTTTTGCTTATTTATATAAAGTTAGAAAGTATCTCATTATATAGTTACATATAGATCTATAAAGAGAGAAAATGAATAATTCATTTAAGCATATAGACACAATAATGGGGGTAAAAACATTTTTTGATTAAAGTTTTATGTTAAGGTGAACTTTTAGATTTCTAATAATGATTTTGTATATCTATAAGAAAATTTATACCAGGCCAGAGATCTGTGATAAGGCCAAAGCAAAACTAGAGGCTAAACTTAGACTTAAAGGATATGTTCATTTGTATTGCAATAAATCTCAATCTATAATGATGAAAAAAGTCTACTATTAGATCATTCTAACTCATATAGATTTCAGGTTTTGTTACAGTGGGTCAACTTATCAACAATTATTTAAATAAGAGTAAAAACATTATTTAAGTTAAATAAAAATTTTAGTAATTACTTGTTCTCTGTTGTTATATTTAAGAAGAGGTCCCACAGTGGTATTTTCTCTTAATTATTAAGTTAAAAGCCTAACCTGTACAAGTGTTAATCTTTAGTAAATAGTTGCATCTAAAGTAATAACTTATGTTTAATATAATAACTTTAAAAGTAAACACAAGTAAATTTTGAGTCAAAAGAGGAAAATAAGCACCATAAGTGTTAGTAGCTTTTTAAATAGTTTTGCTGATCTCATGAAAAGATTACCACATTATCAACTTAAAATATACCAAAGATGTTAAATATGATACCGAAAAGTATCATAAAATACTAAGAGGCTCTAGTCATAACATTAAAATTAGAAGCTTACTAGATAACTCAATATTGCTGTTGGGATTTTTGCCCACATTTCCAGCCATCTAGATTACCATGTGTCACTAGGGGATAATTCCCTATGGCGAGTGAATTGGATATAGGTTGACCCCAATTTAAGGCTAAATATGTTTGGGGCTTTTAGGTGAATTTCCAGGATCAGATCCATCAGGGATAGATCCAGGTGAATGCTTAAGATCTTATTGAGCAGAGTTGCTGACAAAATGGGGGCATCTGATAGTTGATTGATGATTAACTATCAGGTGTACTGATTGGGATTGGTCAGGTTTCATCAATAACCAATTGGGAATTTAAGGAGCAAGTTGTAAGGTGAGTGATGCCACCTGCAACAAGTGAATTGATCAGTTGGTTTGCAACCGGCCATAATGGGTAACAAGTCCCATTACCTAAGCAGGTCGCTTGTCAAATATGGTTGGTTTGCTGGTATTGAGTGGAAAACATTAGTGACACGTTTTCTGACTCTTTTCATTTTAGGTCTCAATGATGACTGATGAAGTAATCCTAACCAGATGGGGAAGACCATTGTTGGTGATATGACAGTGAAATTCAATGGCAACGGCTGACGTTTCATGGCTGAGGCACATACTGAGGATTAAGCCCCAAATATCCTCTATAAATTCCCCTGATAATTCACAAAAAAAGAGGAGAATATATCAGAATTCATCATTGGGCTTAGTTCTGACATCTTCAGAAAATTATTGCTTGTATGCTTTAATTGGGGACTCTTTAGTAGGATAAAGAGTAAGAATTAAGGATTTTTAGAAGTGAAGATGTGCTTAGGTGGGAATTTCTGTAGTCTCTGCAAGGCCTAAGAAAAGGCTGTAAACTAGGGGTCTGAGCGTAGATCAAGTTAGATGGATAAGGGTATAAATCCCTACTGAGGACATCAGGAGTATTTTGAGGAGAAATAAATGTTGAGCATTGAACCAGAATTTGTTATCTATTTAAATATGATTAATTGTCTTCATACAATTATCAATTGAATATCATCTATTATCAGAAAATGCAAAGAGTGCGTACATTGAACCAGTGCAGTTAACCTCCTGAAAACTATTAATCAGTGAAGAATCCAGGTTTTAACAATTGGTGCTCACTACAGGGGCCAATAGTCTCCAGGATTTTAACAATTGGTGCTTGCTACATGGGTTGGTTGAGTAGGATACACCAGAACAAGATGTCATACAAGAATGAGTTAAGAAAACTCTGGAAAGAGTTGGCAACCGTCAACAAGAACAACTTGAATTCTGCTGATCATCAAGAATTTGCTGACTTGGAGGAGAGAGTTACTAAGATTGAGGAAGGAATTAAAGATGTCTCTAATTTTGGCAATAAGTTACTAGGGAAAAACGGCATTAAAGAAAAAGGAAGGAAAATTAGTTTGAAAAGTTTTATTCTTGAAAACTGAATGTGAAATGGATCAGATTCAATTATGGGCATTCAGCGTAAACATAAAGTTTTTAATGAAGAAAGTTAAAGAGTTGAAGACTCATAAATGTGAATATGATCCCCATGTGGCGACTGATGCTGAAGAAAATACCCCAAGAACTCCAGTTGGGAAGTTGACTATTTCACAAAATATACTGGCCGCATATGCAGCCATTTCAGAGATGACTCCTGAAATCACTCCTCAAGTCAGTTGAGTAGCCAAACCAAGAATGGTGGCGAGAGAAACTTTAGAGGAATTTAAAGCTACACAAAAATTAACCACATTTTATTGGGATAATGCCCCTGCATTTTTACTATTATTAATATAACAATGTTTGGATATGACAATTGTTAAAAGGCTTTGATGGTGATGCTGTTTGGACACTGAATGTTAGAACTTAGTGTTACCCCACTTAGAGGGGGACAGCTGGTCATACTCGAAGGTCAAGGTGGCCATCATGAAAGAATTTGGAAATCTCACGCATATGTTGAAGTGCAAACAGGAATTCATGGGAACCCAATTCCAGAAGGAAAAATCCTTAGCTAGTTTTGCTGATTGATTCTACCAAGAATTACAGATTTTGGTCAGAGCAAAAGTACTGGATAGTTTTGATGCACAGATTGCATTGCATGCGGCTCTTTGACCCTATTGCAATTTACATCAAATGATGTATTCCTGTTTACAACTGATATAACCACCTTGCAGATGGTAGATCATTTGAAGATATTAGGAGCTACATTTGATTCCCCTAATAGAAGTTTCAAACTGAGTTTAGTGCGAAATTTAAATCCTATGAAGTGGTCTGAGAGTGCCAAGGAGTTAATAATAAAACTGTACCAGAAAATAAGCTCAAGGAGTCTAAGCAGATCAATAAGAAAGATAAACGCTGCTTTTGGTGTGGAGGAAAAGGACACTTTACTGTTTAATGCAAGAAGCTAAAGTAAAAGATCAATGTAATCCAGGCAAAAGAGGCCAAAACACACAGGAGTCAGGAAAAAGCCTTCAGCCTAGACAAGGAACAGTCTAGAGCTGCTATTAAACCTGTTCCCCCCAATATCTTACATGAAGAAATTGATATAGGTGATTTGTTCATCAATGATGACATGTAGGATAAACTGTATTAAGTGATCAATTTGGATGTTAATGTAGTAACCAGATCTGGTGCAAGGGGATTGACCTCAAAATAATTAGGAAGTTGCTCAGTTGTATGCACAACAACTAGTGGATAAGATTCAAGCCACGGAGAAGATGGAAGAATTGACTGAGGTCAAGTTAGATGAGGCAAACCTGTCTATCATCCTCAGTGCAATCAAGGAATTGTTTCTTGATCTATTGGCGCAAATTATCTACAACCTCAATTAAGCAAATAATGACGTTATACAATCAGTAAATATAATTTTACAATAATCTAAGTGTATGTATATTAAATACTGATAATAAAGTATGGGTGCAGGCAATAGTTGACAGTGGAGAGCTTATCAATATTATCTCAACCAAGCTGGTGAAGAAGATGAGAATCTCGCCCAATTTAGAGCACTAGAAAGAATTTGGGACAGCTGGGCCAAAAACCACCATCTCCTGTGGAGCGTATAGCGTTTTGCCACTCCAATTTTGATTTTTAGTGGTATCTGGCCCAGCGATAGCTTTGGCCAACCAAAGCTGCAATATTCTGATTTGAATAGAGTTTCTATAGAATTGCGAAGTTAAATGTAACTTTAAAGATAATATGTTGACCATATTGGATCAGACGTTACCATTGATTTATCATTAATATGGGGAAGCACCACTGACCAGGAGGAATAATTTCATCAATCTTATCTATAATGATGGCATTGTCCTAATTTGTTACCAATTAGTTAGCCAAAAGTGACAAGAAATGCTAATGGAAATCCTGTAAAATTGGGAAATTTCATTGAGGATAGAAGATTTGAGAACCAAACCGCCAGGATCTCAGATCATAGTCAATAAGTGATTGATGTTGGTGATACCTGAGCTGCTGTATGGAGAGATTGGAAGCCCATGGAAGAAGTCCAGAGTAGAGGCTTGGGTGGCTCCTGGAATAATTATGCCAGGCCATTGAGAAATACGAGTTCTTCTGGCTTTATTAGTGAAAAACTGATAAAGACTGGTAAGAATCAGGTCATCATGTTTGTTTATCTAAACCAGATGGCTGAATTAAGGAATTTCACTATTTTAGGAACCTCAGTGAAAATGGGATTACTGGTAGGTGTGACCAAAAATATCAATTTATTGGTCAATTGAGAGCAACTCGTTGATATGATGGACAGACAGCAGGAAGAGGTGATCAAATTATTTGACAAGTATAAGTAAGTATCCTCCCAGGATGACCACAGTTTGGGATGTGTGAGGAATATCATTCACAAAGTTAATACTGGGGAAAATTCACCAATAAGGATGGGACTAATTTGATGGTTAAAGGTGGTTGAAGCATTAGTGGAAGAAGAGATCAGTAAACTAGTGAATCATGGGCTTCTAGTTCCATCGTCAAGTCCCTGGGTGAACCCTATCCTGATTGTGAAGAAGAAGGACAGCTCTAATCGGGTGGTGCTCATTTATTGGAGGCTGAATAAAATAATAAAGAAGTGTTCATATCTAATACCAAGAATTAACAATGCATTAGATCAATTGGGAAGAACAAAGTTTTCTCCGCAATGGATCTGATATTAAGATATTGGCAAATTGATTTTTCAATGGAAGACCAGGAGAAATGTTATATCATCACCGCGCAGGGTCTGTATTAATTGCCTAGGATGCCCCAAGGTCTTTGTAATGCGCCTGCAACGTCCCAGAGAGCCATGGATGCCATATTAAAAGACTTAAAGTTTTCATGTGTCCTGAGGTACATGGACGATATTAATGATTTCAGTAGGACATTTACTGACCATTTACATCACTTGGAAGAAGTATCCAAGAGACTGTCTGTGGCTAACCTGAAGATCAATCTGATGAAGCGACACTTCTTTAAGAAAGGGTCAGAATATCTGGGATTCATTATCACCTCTAGTGGACTGCAGCCGCAAGCCCAGAAAAAGAGAGACCATAGAGTGAATGGATGTACCAAAAATTTTTCAAGGTATCTAAGTGTTCCTTGAAATGGTCAGATACTACCAAAGATTCTTATGGATCTCACAAGAATCGCTGAGTCCATCTTCCAATTGATGGAGGATCTGAAAAAAGGATTTGTTTGAAATGAAATAGCTCAGATTTCTTTCAATGAATTACGCTGGTATCTGATAGATACTTTGATATTAATATATCTGAATTTTGATTGATAATTTATAATACAGACTATGCTTTATTATTGGCAATCAGCGCCATCCTGAGCCAAGTAGATGAACTTGGGTACAAACATCCAGTAGCTTATGTGATCCAGACATTATCATCAGCTGAAAAAGAATTACACCGTTACTGAGCGTGAATGTCTTGTGGTAATTTATAAATGTAAACAGTTTTTGGGTGTATATTCATGAGACGCACTTCAAAGTGGTGATGAACTACTCCTCGCTGCGTTGGCTTCACAATTTAAGAGCTGGAAGGATGACTGGCCCAATAGGCATTGAAGCTACAGGCATTGATTATGAATTAGTTCACCAAGTAGGAGCTTCTCATCAAAATGCAGATGGCTTATCAAGGTCACCAATGGTCCAAGCGTTATACCAGCAAGCAGATGAGTTAGTCCAGAGAATGGTGAAAGGAAAAATTGGGAACAAGCACCAAGAAATCCAAGGTGCTGTCATGGTTGAATGACTTAATATTGTGAACCAACTCCAAGGATAAGACTGGGCAACAGGAGGTCCAGAAGGTGAAATTTCAGGCTCTTCCTGACCTTAATCACACGTTAGACCAACGCTGGGTACAAGCCAAATATGCCCAGGTTAGTACTAATGAGGTGCAAAATGCCCAGCTTCTTATCTTGGCCCAGGCATTGAAACGGACGATTTATTCTGTTAACAAAGATTGTCTGATTTAATTCATTAAGGAACAGGGGTTCAAAACCTGTTCCATTTATGAAACTACATGTTTGAGTCAGATACAACTTCAATTGATTACTTGAGTGAAGTCCATTTCGGTGTATTCTACCAATTTGGATGGGAGTGTTTGCCTATTGGTGAATCAGTGCTTGGGACCACATCTGCAGACCAATAATTACCCCAACTTGGCTTAGTATGTTTTTGTGACCAACACTCCTTGTTGGTCAACTTTTCCCAATAAATTATCCCCGTTTTATCATTTTTATTAAAATGTTATTTTGACAATCCTGTGTGCGGACCTCTTTAAGGAGGGCTCACACTACATTAACCATTCCATTTTTATAATGATGAGCTTATCCCCTAGTGACCATTGGTTCACCCCAGGTACCCTCCAACCTGGGACATTTACCCCTTCTCTCCTTGTGCACCGCGCATATTTTGAATGGTTATTTATTGCACTCCTTTGCTTTAGTTATTATTGCTCCAGCACCCTCTGCTGGGCTTTAGTAGCTTTGTTATTATAGGCTAGTTTTCCTGAATTGGCATTGTGCACCATGCACCACCACTCTGGAAACAGGATAGTTATAAACACTCTCTTTACATTAGTCAACCAACCTCTCAATTCTATGTGCACATTTTTTTTCTGTGTGGTACTTTTCCAAATGGGTAACAGTAGTCACCAGTTGTGGGCTTTGGCTGTGGTCAGCCACACCGCTGTTTCCTCTTTTTCCTGACCGTTGGAGCAACTCGGCGTTATTATGGTTGCCTTCAATTGGAAAGTATCCACCCTTCATGCTTGTACCTGGTAGATACGGAAGCTTTGAGGTCCAAAAGTCATGATTCCCTGACTTTCCGCCAAAATTAACAATTTCAAATTAAAACAAACGAGTTCTCCTTTGACTGCATGTTCAGACAATGACAGAGGAATTAGCACAGAGGGGCCTGGGGGTGTTGGCCTTGGAAAACATTGGGCATTCCGTTGCTGTTCAAGGTATATGGTCAAACATGTCTAAAAACGCGTTTTATAACAGTAACTTTGTCTCTTCCTCTGAACCGTTTATTAGCTCTTATGGCCTGGTTGAGGACCCTATTCCAGTATATCAGATTACCCCTGAGAACCCACGTTTGACTCTACCATAATCTGGGGCACTCAGGAAGTGAAAAAGGAACTTCTTTTTAAATATAATAAGTATATGCACCTGCAGAAGGCATGGTGGGGTATGTGGCCTCAGTATTAAGAGTGGCCAACTATCCTCCCCCTTCTATGATTCAAAACATACCCTGAAGGCTTGCTCACGCCAGAGGAAGAATTTTCAGGTGACGAAGTGGCGTTTTCTGCTTTGAATAATTCCCATTCTGGATACTTCTTATTGACTGCTACCCTCACATCCCCTTTGGGGAAGTTCAGCACAGCCATTTTAGTGGATACCAGTGCCTCTGATAACTTTATTGACCAAGACCTTGCTGACTAACTTGAGTTGAGATACGTGCCAGATGGTATGGTTAGAGGAGGGGCTTCTCAAGGTATCCCTAAGCTGAACGTCATTGGGTTAATGGACTACCAGGTGGGTGCCTATCTTCTGTCTGACCATATTCAAGTTATCAGAAATCTCTTTTTCCCCATTATTTTAGGTGTGGAATGGTGGGAAAAGTTTGACGTCAGGACTAATTTAAAAAAAACCCCTATCTTTATCTTTGTTAAATGGTCACAAGCTGATTGTTCCTTTGTCAGAGGATAACGCCCAGGGCAAATTGCCCCATTGGCCCAATGTTTACACTCTTCATCTTGCCCCTTTGCTGAAAGCCCACTGTGGGACTTTCCTTACCTTCCTGTTTGGAGGAGTTGGCATCTTCTTTTGATGCAGCTTCAGCTAGTACGCTACCAGAACATTCTGAGTTTGATTGTGAATTTAAACTCACTGTGGATCTGGTGCATATTTCTTCCCCCATATACCCATTGACTGTTTGGGAGGAAGAGGCGTTGGATGTGTGGGTGAAGGATCAGTTAGCCAAAGGTGCAATTTTTCAGCGTACCTCCCCTGTATGCTCCCCACTTCTCTTTGTTAAGAAGTCTAATGGTACTCTACGCCCGTGCATAGACTATGGGAACCTCAACAACGTCACTGTACCAGACGTCCATCTTAACCCTTTGGATTCACAGATTGCGCTCTATGTGGAGAAGGCGAAGGTCTTCTCCAAGCTGGATTGCCTCGATGCATTTAATCAGATCTGAATAAAGAAGGGTAGGAGTGGTTAACCGCTTTCCACACCAGAAAAGGAATTTTACAATTTCAGATCATGCCCTTTAGGCTTAAGAATATCCCTGCCATCTTTCAACGCCGCATTGATGTGCGTTGGGGGACTTACTGGGGGTATGCGCGGTTGCCTACATGGATGACATCCTGATGTTTTCCCCTGGTCAGGAGTCCCATGAAGTACACCTCTGGCAAGTGGTGGAGAGGTTGAGGGCCACCTGCCTTACACTAAAAATCATTAAAAGTGAATTTTTCTAGTCACAGGTCACTTTTCTGGGCAATGTCGTGTTTGACCAAGGACACATGATAACTCCAGACAAGGAGAAGACTATTCGTGAGTGGCCCACTCCCACCTCAGTCAAGGAATCAAGGAGATTCTTATGGATGTGCACGTTCCTCAAAAAGTTCACACCCAATTTCTCTGAGGTGGCAGCTCCCTTATACAAGGCTAGCAGTGCAAAGGTGCTTCATTGGTACCCCTGTTTTGGAGGATGCTTTCCAAGCAGTGAAGTGCACCCTGTTGTCCATGTCTGTTCTTCGCCATGTCAACCCTTCAAAGGAGTTCATTGTGTCTACTGATGTCTCCAACTTCGCCATAGCGGCTGCCTTGTTACAAGTAGGCGAAGATGGGATAGAGCATCTGGTGGGATTTTTTTCTAGGAAAATGTCTTTTCCAGAGTTGAATTAAGCCGTTTATGATAAGGAGTTACTGGCAGTGGTGGAGGCGCTAACTTATTGGCGTCACCACTTACATGGCTTTCTCCCAACCATTCTGGGTATGCACAGACCATTGAGCCTTGTTGTACTACCGTGCTCCACATGTTCTAACACCACGTCAGACCCGTTGGCATGAGACCCTTGCCCTATTTACATTTTCCTATGAGTTCACCAAGGGCAAGGAGAATGGTTTGGCGGATTCTTTGAGCCGCAACCCTGCTTTGGCTCCTAATCCAAAGGAGGTAGAGATTCACAACACACATTTGATGATTCTGCCAAATAAATTTGTGTCCCAAATTCACTCTCCCCCGGCCAGTGGGCCAGCGCTTGCCCCTCTGGAAAATGCTGAAAAATATAGTATGTTCAGAAGGGTAGTCCTTTCTCAGCTACTAGCAGCCAAATATACTATGATATTTGCTAAGAGCGCTTTGAATCAATAGAATCTTTCTAGGGACTATCATGTGAAGGACGAGATGGTGCGGTTTCAGGGGCGCCTATGGGTTCCTGCTGGACCACTTCGCCTGGAAATCATCTGGGATCATCATAATGGACTCACCGTTGGTCATCCTGGTAAAGCAAAGACATTGGAGTTAATATGACGCATGTACGATTGGAAGGGCTTGCCTGCTCAGGTGGGACGGTATTGTAAAGAGTGCCTGATCTGCAATCAGATTAAACCCAATCAGCAATCTTTAGCAGGGTTGTTGGTACCAGTCCAAAATGCTGATGGGCCCTGGACTTCACTATTGGTGGATTTCATTGTGGAACTACCCATCTCTGATGGTTACGATGCCATCATGGTGGCGGTGGACCATTTTATGAAGTTCGCCCACTTCATTCCTTGCATAACAACAATAACCGCAGCTGAGATGGTCAGGCTTTTCATCACACATGTGTTTGCTCTTCATGGGGTTCCTCAAGAAATCATTAGTGACCAGGGACCCAAGTTCACCTCCATCTTTTGGGAAGAGTTGTGTAAACTCTTCAGATTTCCCCCTGCCGTTCAACTGCCTATCACCCCCAATCAGATGGGCAGACTGAGCGAGTGAACCAGTGCTTGGAACAATTTCTGCGTTGTTACACCACCGCAGACCATTCAGATTGGGTTCCTCACCTTCTCATGGGCTCAGTTCAGCTACAACTATACTTTGCACTCTTTGATCGGTTGTTCTCCCTTTTTCGCCAACCATGACTTTAACCCTGCCTTCAACATGGGCCCAGCTGTGGTTCCAAAGATGAAGCTGAGGTGGACATTGCTAAGAACATCAAGAAGGTCCACCAAGGGGTTTCCACAAGCTTGGAGGCGGCTATGCTAGTTTATAAGGAGAACGCTGATGGTAAGCACTAAGTGGGTCCAGCATACAAGGCCGGGGATCTCATGATGCTTGATGCTCGTAACATCCCTATCAAGCAGCCATGCAAAAGGCTGGGTCCAAAGAGGATAGGTCCTTACCGTGTTGTGAGAAAGGTGGGTCATTCCTCTTACCAGTTGGATCTTCCCTCCACGTTCCAGATCTTCTCTATCTTTCATTAGAGCAAATTAATGTTGTTTGAGGGCCCCCCACCTGCGACTCCCAAGGCTTATCTCATGGATGGGGCGCCAGAGTGGGAAGTGGAGGAAATAGTAGCCTCCTGCCGTGTCAAAAGACATCTCAATTACCTTTTATCCTGGAAGGGGTTTGACACAGCCAAGGACAGTTGGGTGCCAGCACATGACTGTGTACATGCTCAAGACCTGATCAAATCATTCCAGAATCGTTTTCCTGAGGCTGCGGGATCAAAGTCCAAGACAACTGTCGCTGCTATGAAGTTGTCATCCACCCATAAGAACTTCTCCTTAGAAAACGCCCCTGGAGGGGGGTGGAGCCCAAGAGGGAGGAGAGGGTAATGTCATGGTTGAACAACTTAATAGTGGAAACCAACGCCAAGGATAAGGCTGGGTGACAGGAGGCCCAGAAGGTGAAACGTCAGGCTCTTCCTGACCTTAAGCACATAGACCAACGCTGGGTACAAGCCAAATATTCCCAGGTTGGTACTTAAGAGGTGCAAAACGCCCAGTTCCTTGTGTAAGCCCAGGTGTTAAAATGGACGATCTACATTACAAACAAAGACGGGTTGATTTGGTTAATTGGCAAACTGGTTTCAAAACCTGTTCAAGTTATGAAATTATGAGTTCAGGTAGAATACAGCTGCAATCAATCACTCAAGTGAAGGCAGTTTTGGTGTTTTCTACCAATTTGGATGGGAGCGTTTGCCTATTGGAGCATCAAGGCTTGGGCACACTTCTGCACAACCATAATTACCCCAACTCAGCTTAAATATGTTTTCATGACCAACACTCCTTGTTTGTCGACTTTTCCCAATAAATTATCCCCGTTATATCATTTTTATTAAAATGTTATTTTGGATGATCCTGTGCATGGACCCCTTCAAGGAGGTCTCGTGCTACATTAAGCATTCCATTTTAACTATGATGAGCTTATCCCCTAGTGCACCGTTGGTTCGCCCAGGTACCTCCAACCTGGGACGTTTACCCCTTCTATCCTTGTACACCACGCATCTTTTGAATGGTTATTTATTGCACTCCTTTGCTTTAGTTATTATTGCTTCAGCACCCTCTGCTGGGCTCTAGTAGCTTTTATATTATAGGCTAGTTTTCCTGCATTGGCTTTGTGCACCGTGCACCACTACGCTGGAAACAGGAGAGTTATAGAGACTCTCCTTACAGGTGCTCCTTTTAAAGCAATGGAAAACACCGAGACTAAAGATGCACAGATTTTAAGATGATTAATGGAAAATAATTACTATCTCAAGACCATCAGAACGAGTGGCAATTGTTCAAGCCACACATATGGTTGTCAGGAATGGAGGCCTAAGGAAGATGACCAATCACATTTACCAGTACTATTACTGGGAGTCTATCAACTATGATGTAGTGGATTATCTGTCTTGTTGTGTGAAGTTTTAGTTACATAAGCCTCACAAAAACATGACCAGATATTGACTGGTCCACTCTGGATTTTCCTGGCATATGGTGTCCATTGATGTGATGGCACCATTAACCATGGGTACAAGGGGAGTCAAATACATCATAGTTGTGATTGATTATCTGATTAGATGGGTCAAGAAGAAGGCCCTGGCAAAAGTAGATGCTACAAGCGCTGTAAGGTTTATCATGGATCAAGTAGTATACTACCATGGATGCCTGCAAGTCTTGTTGAGTGACAATGGAATGAATTTAATGTCTCACATGATTCCAAGATTGAATGAAATAATGGGGATACAAGGAGTAGTGTCAGTATTTTACCAGCTGGAGACAAACAGACTGGTAGAATGAGTCAATGGAATGCTGGCTGCGACGCTGAGGAAGCTGATCACAGGGAGAACTTCCGCATGAGGAACATACTTCACTTTGGTGATGTTTTCATATAATATAAGTCATCATACAGCGACGGGAAAAACGCCATTTAAGTTACTATATGGAAGGAAGGCTGAATTGCCGCTGATTCTATATTTGGTGGTGGAACCAACATTGAGGATGAGTGCCAAGAAGTACCTGGTCTAATTATTGCATATCCTGATTGAAATGCAATTTCAAGCATTCAATACAAACTTGAAAAAAAGGATAAAGGCAAAAATGATAGATGACAAGAAATGATCGGTCTTATCAAAATACCAAATAAGCAAAAAAGTTGCTTATTGTAATATGCATAATTTCTGGAAGAAGAAATAAGCTATATGCATTGTGGTCAGATCCATTTGAGATTATCCCCAAGATGGCGATGGACGCCTATTCCATCAAGAACCTCTTGGATGGAAGGATTGTGAATCAAGTCCATGCTAAATAACTAAAGCAATGTATCAAAGAAAAAAATATAAGAGTATTCCCAAAGGACCGATGAACCATTGAGATGGTTATGGCCTGATGATTTGGTTAAGTCCTAAAAGGGGACCGCTGAACCAGAATAGATAGTTAAATCTTAAAAAATAAGACCTTTGAACATTAGAAAACTGGTAGGTCAGAGTATACCTAGTAACTAGTTTAAAAGGAATAAATAAAAAATATGGACCGCTGAACTGAGCAAAGGTTATGTACCATATAAAAAAGAAGAAAAAAATAAAAAATTGATATATAAAAGGAAAAAAGAACATTGGAAAAGCACAGAAAAAAGATATATTTTTATAATTTTTTATTGTTTATCCTCAACATGGGGATGATTCTACCTACGTTGCCTCTTATATGGAGGATGGACGTATTGCAGTAGGAGTGAAAAAACCGTCAAAATCTGAGATTGGATGCTAGCAAGAGCTAGACCTACTCAAAGCCAAGTTTTTTAAGTGGAGGCTGATCCCTGTGAGAATGCAATAAGGGAAAGAGAGATGGAAAAATTGGTACTTGCCAAACATGATACCATGGATTGGGGAGGGAAGAACTGAACAAGAAGAGGTAATTGGTAGATAACCACGAGTAATCCCAATATGGCACCAAGCCAGAAGATTGGTCTTGGGCACTTGCCAATGGGCTTTGTCAAGAACCTTGGACATATGAGATGGCATTGATCAAGGAGTAATAGGCAGGGGTTGCCGAATAATGCTCCAAATCAAAGCCATCAGGGTAGGTCCCAATGGGATGCACCATAAATGAGACAGTAATGAATGGAGCAGACGGTATCCTGCAGATGACTACAAGCTTCTTGGATGTAAAAGCAGAATGAACAATGGAAGCTTGGAGAGACTGGAAGCTTCATGGCCAACTTCAAAGAACTTGACCAGAAAAACGAAGGACATAGGCTGCAATGTCTTGATTAGGATGGTTTCAAGATTGGAGGGGTTTAGAGCTATGAATAGAGCCTCAGTTACTCAGGTCATCATTTTTGCATAGGGGATTTAAAAATGTTCATGGTTTCTTATGGCTAGTTCAGTTGACAGAACAGCTGGTTTGTAAAATTGGCCAAGTCAGAAAAGGAACTCTGGAAGCAAGTCATATCTGGCAAGGAATGTTTGATAAAAGCAGAGGGTATTGCTTTAGGAGGCTCAAAAAATAATTGTAGGAGTATCTGCAAATGGAGCCAAATCCAAAAGAGTATCAAAATCTAATTCAGAAATTAATGACAGATGGAGGATTGGTCACAAGTCATTCAAGACAATTGCTAATCTGGTTTCATTGGTGTTAGATACCGCTTCTGGTAGTTCAGCAGAAGGACTACCTACATATGTGTGAATTAGAGTATGTGTACTAGGGGGACCATAATAGAGATTGCTTCGCGCAGAATTACTCATTGTTTGGAAAAGCTGAGCATCTTCATCAAGAATTTTGTCAAGATATTACTGGTACTGAAAATTATATTTGACATATGAGCTGGATAGAGGGGGGATTTAAGACTTTTTATAAAATGTTGACATTATTCACTTCAGTGTCTATTATGCTCTAATTTCGTAGACTTAATCTCGAAATTAATGAGATAAGCTCTTCAGAAAGAATAGAATAATGTTATGAGCAATAAAAGTTGTTAGGAGAACATAACAAGAGATGATATAATGGATCATCCTTAATCTTGTCATGAGATACACATTGATGGTAGTAACCTCCTGTCAAGGATGAGGAGGGAGTTCAACAAATCAAGGACGCTGAACCAAGATCCTGTTTATGACAGCGGGTCATATGCCCTGATGGGGGAAAGCTGGCTTTCTGGGACTAGCATCATTAGAGTAAATTGACTAGACTGGCATGACAGTGGGTTATGAGGACCACTCTCTAAGAGGCAGTAGTGAGGAAGAAAAGGGAAAACCACATTCTGAAAGTTGTCCTGAGCAGCGTTGAGTGCAGATTGGCTATGTTCTTCTATAAACAAAGAAATATTTGACCTGATCTGAAGCGGCATTCTCCTTCCCCATTCCTATTCTCGCTGAAAATCTAGGCAAGTGGGAAATAAGGTGGGATTTTTGCCCACCTTTCCAGCTTTCTAGTGCTAAGAGAGTGTCTGTAACTCTCTCATTACCTGAGAGGTGATGCAAGATGCAAACCCACACTTTCAGGGAACTAACCATTAAAAGAATGGGAAATGGGGCACCACGAATAATGCCAGAGCATAAGGGACCCAAGGCAAGGGTGTACAACGCAGTATACTATATAAGATAAGCAAAACTCAACAAAACTGGGTAAACTGCAAAGGGAAGTCTATTCCAAATGTAAATTGTTGCTAGGCAGCTTGGATGCCTCAATCTGGAGGGGACCAGGGCGTCCCAACGGTGCACCAAAAACTTTAGTTATTTTTGATAAAATGTTTTGACCAACGTTGGTGGAGACCTCCTCAAAGAGGTCTGCACACAGGTTTGCCCAAGGAACCATAAATAAAACGTACAAAAAACAGGAAATTTTATTGTGAAAAGGCAACCAACGAGGAATGTTAGTCACAAACAAACATGCTTAAACATTGTTGGGGTAATTCTTGGTCTGCAGATGTGGTCCCAAGCACTGATGCACCAATGGGCGCATGCTTCCATATGAATTAGTAGTATACACCAAAACTGACTTTATTCAAAAAATCAGTTGAAGTTGTAACCTACCTGAACGTGTGATTTTGTAAATGGAACAGGTTTTGAGCCCCCGTTTCCTGATCAACTGAATAGTACCATCATCACAATTAAATAGCTCGTCCTTTTTGACGCCTGAGCTGAAACAAGGGGCTGGGAGTTTTGCACCACACTATTACCAGCCTGGGTATATTTGGCTTGTATTTAGTATTGGTCCAAGGTGTGCTTAAGTTCAGGAAGGGCCTGAAGTTTCACCTTATGGACCTCCTGCCGCCCAGCCTTATCCTTGGGGTTGGTGCCAGCTATCAGGTCACGTAACCATGACATTGCCCTCTCCTCCTTCTTGGGCTCCACCCTCCTCCAAGGGCGTTTGTTGAGGAAAAGTTTTCATGTGTGGGATCCAACTTCATAGCGGCGACGGCTGGCTTATACTTTGATCCTGCAGCTTCAGGAAAACGCTCGTGGAATGCTTCAATTAGCTCCTGGGAATGCGCGCAATTTTACGCTTGGATTAACTATTATCCGCTGCATTGAATCCCTTCCAGGATACAAGATACTTGAGTCTTCTTCTTACCCAACGAGAGGCAACAATATCCTCCACTTCCCACTATGGTGCTCCATCCAGGAGATAAGCTTTGGGAGTCTCCGGAGGTGGCCCTTCAAACAGCGTGAGTTTGTTTTCATGGAGTACTGAAAAGATTCGAAATGAGGGGGAAGATCCAACTGGTATGAGGCGTGGCCACTTTTTTAACCACACGGTATGGCCCAATCCTCTTACGTCCCAGTTTTTTACATGGTTTCTTAATAAGGATGTTTTTAGCATCCAGCATCATGAGATCTCATCCTTGTATGCAGGTCCCACCCATCTCTTACCATCAGCCTGCTCCTTGTAAGCCTGCATGGCCACCTCCAAATTTTGTGCTCACCCCTTGGTGTATCTTCTTGATTGATTTTGCGAAGTCAACCACAGACTCCACCTTGGATCCACAACGGGGTTCCATATTGAAAGTGGTATTAGAGCCATGGTTGGTGAAGATGGGGAAACAACCAATTGATGCATGTTGTGCGTTGTTATAACTGAATTGGGCCATGAGAAGATGGGATGCTTAATAAGAATGATCTACGACAGTGTAGCACTGCAAGAACTGTTCAAGGCACTGGTTCACTCATTCTTTCTGCCCATCTTACAGGAGATGATAGGCAGTTGAATGGAAGGGGCGAATCTGAAGAGTCTTACACAACTCTTCCTAAAAGACGGAGGTGAACTGGGGTCCCCAGTCACTAATGATTTCTTGAGGAACCTCATGAAGCGCAAACACATGTGTGATGAAAAGCCTGGACATCTCAGCGGCGGTTATCGTTGTTTTGCAGGTAATAAAGTGGGTGAAATTCGTAAAATGGTCCACCACCACCATGATGGCATCATAGTCATCAAAGACAGGTAACTCCACAATGAAATCTACCAATAGGAAAGTCCAAGGCCCATCAGCCTTATGAACTGGTACCAATAACCCTGCTAAAGGCTGATAATTCGGTTTCATTTGGTTGCAGACTAGGCACTCTTTAATCATCTGCCTACCTGAGCGGCAGATTGCTTCCAATTGTATGTGCGGCTAATAAGCTCCAGGGTCTTCACCTTCCCCGGATGGCCAATGATAATCTCTTCATGATGGTCCTGGATGGTTTCAAGGCGAAGTGGTCCAGCCAGAACCCATAAGTGCCCCTGAAACCACACCATCTCATCCTTTACGTGGTAATCTCTGGTGATATTCTCTTGATTTAATACACTCTTTGCAAGGACCATTGTATATTCCGCTGACAAATGCTGGAAAAGAACAAACTTCCTGATTATACCATATTCCACCGTAATTTCTAGAGGAGCAAAACGCGTCCTACTGGCCAAGGGAGAGGAAGATTGAGATACAATTTACCTGGTGGAATTATTAATTGGATATTAAGCACCTCAACCTCCTTGGGATTGGGAGCTAGTGCAGGGTTACGGCTCAAAGCGTCCGCCAAACTAATCTCCTTTCCCTTTGTAAACATATAGAAAAATACAAACTGGGTTAGGGTCTCATGCCAGCGGTTCTGGCGTGGGGTTAGGACATGAGGTGCGCAGTAGTAAAGTAAGGCACAATGATATGTACTTACTTGGAAGGGTTGGAAAGAGCCATGTAAATGGTGAAGCAAATAGGTCAGCGCCTCAACCACTGCTAATAACTCTTTATCATATATGGCGTAGTTTAACTCTGGTAGGGACATTTTTCTGAAAATAACAGACTGGATGCTCTATTCCATCTTCGCCTACTTGTAACAAGGCAGCCACCATGGCAAATTTGGAGGCAACAGAAGCAACAATGAACTCTCTATTAGGGTTAAAATAGCGAAGAACAGAGGTAGACAGCAACGTACACTTCAGTGCTTGGAAGGCATCCTCCAAATTGGAAACCGCTGTAGTAATTTTGCCCCACTCGCTATGTACAAAGGCGCTGCAAATTCAGAAAGGTTTGGTTTGAACTTCTTAAGGAACATAAACGTCATCAAAAAGCTCTTTAATTCCTTTACAGAAGTTGGAGTAGGCCACTCACAAATTGCCTTCTCCTTGTTGGGAGTTATAATGTGCCTTTGGTGTTGGGATTTTTGCCCATATTCACAGCCTGCTAAATTACCTGGAATCTCTAGGGTAAAATTCCCTAAGGCGAAGTGAATTGGAAATTGGAAAGGCCCAAGTTTTGGAGGAACTAAGTTCAGGGGATTTTGGGATATTCTCCTGGTCATATCCATCAGGGATCAATCCTGATGAATACTTAAGATCTTATCAGGTGGAGTTGCTGACAAAATAGGGGCATCTGATAGTGATTAACTATCAGGTGTACCAATTGGGATCTGTTGGGTTTCATCACCGACTGATTGGGAATGAATAGCAAGCTGCAAGGTGAGTGATGCCGCATGCAACTAGCGAATTGATTGGTTGGTGTGTGACCTGCCTTAATGGGTAATAAGTCCCATTACCTAAGCAGGTCGCTAGCCAAATATGGTTGGTTTGATTGGATCAAGAGGAAAATGTTAGGGACACATTTTATGACTTTTCCATTTTAGGTCTCAAGGATGTCCAATGACGGAATCCTAGCCAGGATGGGGAAGACCATTGCTGCTGAGATGAGGATGGGTGATTTAATGGCAACGGCTGCCATATCATTGAAGAGGTGTCAACCGAGGGTTAGACGACTGAATCTCCACTATATATTCCCTAGGGTTCACTATAATAAAAAACAGATAATACAACAGATAATTAGATCATATTATGGATATATAGTTCCAAGTTGTTCATTTGGGATATAGTTTAACAAGTAAACTATCATCAGCCTCCATTGTGCTGTTCTGTCTCAAGGATGTTATTGCTGTGTGCAATAATTGGAAGACTCTTAGAGAAAAGAGTAAAGATCTGAGCGGGGATCTAGAGAAGAAGGAGTCACAATCAGGGATAGCTGCTGACTGTGTGTTGGACCAAAGAGGCTGTCACCGGGGTATCTCAGCGATGATTGGGTGGAACAGAGCAAGGGAACGAATCCCTACAATTACAACATTATGAGTATTTAATTGGGAATACTGGCTAAGCGTTGGGCCAAAATATAAGAATTCATACTCAACTAAGGATAATAGTCATCATACTATTATCAAATTAATAGTCCATTCTACTATACAATGTGACAAATTGCATGAGGAAACCAAACCTGTGAAGTAGAAAGGTTACTAAGATTGCTTGCTGATAACAACCACCACTAATTTTTCATAAGTTGGTGCTCACTACAGGGAAGTTGAGTTGCAGAATCTACAAGAATGTCATATAAAGACGAGCTACGAAAACTTTGGACTGAGTTAGCCACTGTACACCAGAATGCCCTAAACTCAGCGGACCATCAGGAGTTTGCAGTCTTGGAAGAATGTGTCGCCAAGGTGGAGGAAGGGATAGAGAATGTTGCAAGCTTCAGGAACGAGTTACTAAGGAAAGTAACTTCGTTGAAGAAGAAGGAAGGGGGCCTCGTTTGAGAGGTCTTATAACTGAAAATGGAGCGAGAAGCGGATAGAATTAGTTTGAGAAATGTGGTTCAGATATAGAGAAATTAATAAAACAAGTGGAGGAACTTAAAGCTCACAAATGTGCTTGTAAGCCCGATATGGCAAGTGATGCTGAAGAAAGAAGTTCTCACATGATACTTGGGAAGTCAAATACCCCAAGGAACATGCCACCTGCTTTTACTGCCATTTTGGAGATGACACCCAAAGTCACTCCTCAGGTTAGCCAAGTAGCTGAATCAAGAGAGTTGGCCAGAAATAACTTGGAGGAATTTAGGGCAACGCCAAAATTGACAATGTTACATCAGGTTAACGCCCCAACGTTTTCTAACTGTTCAACATGACCATGAATGGCTACGGGGATCACCAGAAAGCGTTAACGGTCATGAATTGCCTAGACACTGACTGTCAGAACTTGGTGTTACCTCACCTGGAGGGGGACATCTGGTCATATGCTGAGGTAAAGACGGCCATCATGAAAGAGTTTTGGGAGTCTGACGTGCATGTCAAAGCACAAGCAGGAATTTATGGGAATCCAGTTCCATAAAAACGAGTCTCTAGCTAGCTTTGTGGATTGGTTTTACCAGGAGTTGTTTATCCTGGTTGGAGCGAAAATATTGGATGACTTTGATGCCAGAATCGCCTTGCAAGTGGTGCTTTGGCCCTATTGCAATTTGCATCGCATGATGTCTATGTTTGCGATGGAAATAACTACCTCACAAATGGCAGATAACTTGAAGATTTTGGGAGCAACATTTGATTCCCCAAAATAGAAGCTTCAAATCCAATCTGGTACATAATCTGAATCCCACAAAGGGAAACAAAGGAGCTAAAGAAACGACCAATCAAACTGTGCCAGGGAATAAGCCCAAAGAATTCAGATGGTTGAATAAGAAGAAAAAGGTCTGCTACCAATGTGGCTGGAAAGGACATTTCGCCATGCACTGTAAGAAGCTG
Organism: Massospora cicadina; assembly: GCA_022478985.1. Classification (NCBI taxonomy): domain Eukaryota; kingdom Fungi; phylum Entomophthoromycota; class Entomophthoromycetes; order Entomophthorales; family Entomophthoraceae; genus Massospora; species Massospora cicadina. Next base: position 149,228 of record JAKSZP010008008.1, read on the forward strand.
AAAGATCAGATCAACGTGGTCCAGGCCAAAGAGTCAGCAGCCACCAAGGAATCAGGAAAAGGGCCTGCGGCCTAGACGTGGAACAGTCTAAAGCTGATTAGAAGCCTGTTCCTCCCAACATTATGAATGAAAAATTGATATCAGTGACCTGTTTGTAGATGATGAGCAGGATCAGCTGTATCAAGTGGTCAATTTGGATGTAAATGCCATGACCAGTGCTGGGGAAAAGAGAATCGACTTTAAGATAATCAAGAAGTTGCTTGGCCATACACCTGACAACTGGCAGACAAGATTTGAACCACCGAGAATCTTGAAGAGTTATTTTAATCCCAATTAGATGAGGCCAGTTTGTCAATCCCCCTCAGCATGATAAAGGAATCATTTCCTAATTTATCAGTGCAAATTATTCACATCCTATATTTGGCTAATAATGCCGCTATTCACTCAGTAAACACTATATTGCAATACTCTGAGTGTACATATATAGACATACAATTGAATCAAGTGCAAGTGAGGGCGATTGTTGACAGAAGAGCATCCATCAATATTGTCTTGATCAAGCTGGTAAAGAGGATGAAGATCTTGCCGGACTTGGAGCATAAAAAGGAATACAGGACAGCTGGGATGGACACCACCATCTCCTGTGGAGCGTATAGTGCATTGCCACTACAATTCAGGTCATTGGTGTTATCTGCGCCAGCAATAGTTTTGGTGAACCAAAACTATGACATTCTGATTGGAACGGAGTTTCTACAAAAATACGGAGTTGAATGTAACTTTGAGGATAATATGTTGACCATACTGGGGCAGGCGTTATCATTGATATATCAGAAGTATGGTGAAGCTCCGCTAAATTGGAGAAACAACTTCATAAATCTAATATACAATGATGTCATTTCCCAATTCAGTACCAATTAGTTGGTAGAAAGTGAAGAAATGCTGGCGGAAATCCTAGAGAACCGGGGAATTCCACTAAGGATCAAGAATGAGAGGACCATACCACCAGGATCACAGATGATAGTTGACATAGGGTTGACATTGGAGATACCTGAGCTGTTGTATGAGGAGGTCGGAAGCCCCTGGAAGAAGTCTAGAGTGGAGCCTTGGGTGGCTCCTGGGATACTAATGCTGGGCCATGGAGAACTTTGAGTTCTCCTGGTGAATTTAAGTGAAAAACTGATGAAGATCAAGAGGAATCAGATCATTGCATTTGTTCATCTGATCCTGATGGCCAAATTGAGAAGATTCCACGATGTTGGGACTCTTGACAAAATGGGATTACCGGTCAGGGTAACCAAAAGCATCAACCTATTGGTTGATCAAGAGCAGCTCACTGATCTGTCAGAAGGCCAGAAAGAGAAGGTGCTCAAACTATTTTGAAAAGTATTGGGAAGTGTATGCTCAGGATGCCCATGATTTGGGATGCGCACAAGATGTGATCCACAAGGTTGACACTGGGGAAAATTTGTCAATAAGGATGAGACCGATCCAATGATCAAAAGCTTCTGAAGCAGTAGTGGAGGATAAAATCAGAAAACTAGTGATGTATGAGCTTTTAGTTCCATTGTCAAGTCCCTGGGAAAGTCCAATTCTGATCATGAAGAAAAAGGATGGATACAGCCGGGTGGTGATTGACTACCAAAGGCTGAATAAAATTATGAAGAAGTATTCTTATCCCCTACCAAGGATTGACAATGCGCTAGATCATTTAGTAGAAGCAAAGTATTTCTCTGCGAAGGATCTGATCTTGGGAAATTGGCAGATCGACTTTCCAAAGGAAGACCCGGAAAAATGCGCGATTATTACTGCGCAGGGGCTGTACCAACCAATGAGGATGCCCTAGGGTCTATGAAATGCGCCTGCAACGTTTCAGAGGGCCATGGACGCCATATTGAGCGACTTGAAGTTGTCATGTGTCCTGGTATATCTGGATGATATAAACGTGTTCATTAGGACGTTTACTGATCACCTACACCACTTGGAAGAAGTATTCAAGCGACTGTCCGCAGCTAACCTGAAGATCAAACCAAGGAAGTGCCACTTCTTTAAGAAAGAGTTGGGATATCTGGGATTCATAATCAACTTCAGTGGATTGCAGCTGCAAACCCAGAAGATAGAAGCCATAGAATGGATAGCTGTACTAAAGAGTGTTCAAGACATCCAAAGTTCCTTGTGATGGTTGGATACTACAGAAGATTTATTTGGGACTTTGCCCAAATAGCTGAGCCAATATTCCATTTATTAAAGGATCTGAAAAAAGGATTCATATGGAATGAAGAGGCTCAGGACTCCTTTGATGAGTTACGCTGGTATTTAATAGATTTGCCAATTCTGAAATATCCAAATTTCGATTGGAAGTTTATTATTCAAACTGATGATTCTTTTACAGCAATTGGCACCATACTAAGCCAAGTAGACAAACTTGGGGATGAACATCCAGTGGCATATGTGAGCTGGACACTCTCACCCGCTGAGAGAAATTACACCATGACTGAGCATGAATGCCTTGTGTTCATTTATGCATGTAAGCAGTTTTGGGTGTACATCCACGGAATGCACTTTAAGGTGGTGATGGAACACTCTTTGTTGCGTTGGCTGCACAATTTGAGAGAGCCAGAAGGACAACTGGACCAATGGGCACCTAAGCTCCATGCTTATAATTATGAGATTGTCCACAGAGCAGGGGCTTCTCACCAGAATGCAGATGGCTTATCACGGTTATCAATGGTCCAGATAGTATATCTGCAGGCGGATGAGCTATTCCAGAGAATGGTTGAGAAAAATTGGGGTCAAGCCCCGGGAAATCCAAGGTGCACTTTGAAAAGTGATGGAAAACAATGAGACTATGGATGGACAAGTATTTAAGATGATCAACGGAAAGTGGTTATTATTCCTGAAGCCATTGGAAAGAGCAGCTATAGTGCAAGCAGCTCACAAGGTTGTCAAGCATGGAGGCCTGAGGAAAACAACCAATCATATTTGCCAGTACTATTACTGGAAATCCATCAACTACAATGTCGCAGATTATCTAGCTTGTTGCGTGGAGTGCCAGCTTCACAAACCACATAAGAATACAACTGGATACTGACTGGTCCGCCCTGGATTTGCCTGGCACACGGTGTCCATCAACATGATGGGACCGCTGATGATGAGCACAGGGGGAGTCAAGTACATTATAGTTGCATTGACCATCCGATGAGATGGGTCAAGATAAAGGCCCTAACAAAAGTAGATGCTACCAGTACTGTGAGGTTCATCCTGGATCAAGTAGTATACCAGCATGGATGTCCGCAGGTCCTGCTTAGCAACAATGGGACCAACTTCACGTCTTATGTGATCCTGAGATTGAATGAGATAATGGGGATCAGAGAAGTCGTGTCAGTACCTTACCAGCTGGAGAAGAACGGACTGGTAGAACAGGTGAATGGAATGCTGGCCGTGACGCTGAGGAAGCTGGTCAGCAGGAAGAACTTCTACGTGGTGAACATACCTGAGTTTAGTGACATTTGCCTACAATATTAGTCATCATACAGTGATGGGAAAGACGCCATTTGAGTAGTTGTATGTGAGAAAGGCCGCGTTGCCACCAATTTTATATTCAGTGGTGGAACCTACGTCATGGATGAGTACTGAGCAATATTTAAACCAACTGACAGTTATCCTGATTGATATGCAATCGCAAGCATTTGATACTATGTTGAAGAAAAGGATACAAGCAAAATTGATGGACGATAAGAACTGACTGGCCTTAGCAGAATATCAAATAGGGAAAAGAGTTGCCTATTGTGATATGCATGGTTTTGGAAGAAGAAAGAAACTAGATGCATTGTGGTCAGGTCCGTTTGAAGTAATTACCAAGATGACAACCAATGCTTACTCCATCAAGAATCTCTTGGATGTAAGAGTTGTGAATCAAGTCCATGCTAAGTATCTAAAGTTATGTATCAATGAAAAAAATAAAAGAGTTCCCAAAGGACCAATGAACCATTAAATTGGTCATGTCCTGATGATTAGGTCAAGTCCAAAAAGGACCTCTGAACCAATATAGATGGTTAAGTCCAAAAAAAGGACCTCTGAACCATAGAAAACTGGCAGATTTAGGTACCCAGGACCCAGTTTGGGGGAAAATAAAAAAGATGGACCGCTGAACCAAAACAAGGTCAAGTCCCATAGGAAAAAAAGAAGAATAGAGATAAAAATTGATAGAAGATATTGGGAAAAAGATCATGAACTGCATAGAGAAAAAACCATTATAATTTTATAATTTTCATTTAAAATTGTCCTCAATATGGGGATGATTCCGCCTATGTCACCTCTTGGGGGAGGGAGGATGGATTGTGGTAGGAATGAACAGCCCATCGAAATTGATGTGAAATTACATTCTAGCGAGGGCTAGATCTATACAAAGCCATGTTCTTTGAGCGGACGCTGAGCTCTGTGAGAAAGCAACTAGGGGAAGGGAAATTGAGATGTTGGATGAAACCAATCAAAAAACCCCAGAGCAGGGAGGAAAGCAACTGTATAAGAAGAGGCAATTGGAAATTAACCCTGCTTGATCCTGATATGGTACAGGAGCTGGAAGATTAGTCTTGAGCGCCTGACAACGGGCTTTATCAAGAACACTGGACATGTGGACCGGCAATGAACAAGGGATGCTTGACAGGGGTTGCCAAATCATGCCCCCTATCAACGCCATCAGCAGAAGATACTGATGGGAAGCGCCAGCGAAGAGATAGTCATGCAGGGAACAGATTGCATCCTGCAAATGATGACTACAGGCTTCTCAGAGGCTAAAGCTGAATATACAGTGGAACCCAGGTGAGGCTGGAAGCTTTGTGGACCAACTTTGAAGAACTTGGCCAGCAAATCAAAGAGCATAAGTAGCGGTATCCCAATCCAGTATGTTACCAAGATCAGAGGGATTCAGCGCTAGGGTCAAAGCTTCAGTGACTTGGGCCTAGAGTTCAGCGTAGGGGATCTTGAAGTGAATACTGTTACCAATGGTGAGCTTGGTAGCCAGAACAACAGGTTTGTAATATTGTCTAAGTTGGAAGAAAACTCAGGAAGCAGGGCCGACCTGGCAATAAATGAGCTTTTAATATCAAATGGCATAATCTCTGGAGCATCTATGATGATGGTCGGTGCATCAATGAAAGGAGATGAATCCAGGATGGTTTTGAAGTCCAACTCTGGAATTAACGGTAGAGGAAGAATCAGCTGAGAGGTTTCTAAAACAATTGCAATCCTGGTTTTAGAGGGATTAGTTACCATTTCTAGTAATTCGATGGAAGCACTAGCTGCTGGAGCCAGACTAGGCGTATGAGTCCTGGAAGGACCATAGAATAGGTTCCGCCAAGCATCCTGACTCATCTGCTGGAAGAGAAAAAGGTCTTGATCAGACAAAATATTCAGAAGCTTCTGGTATCATGACTTGAAATTTAACATATGAGCTGAATGAGAGGGGAGATGTCATACTTATATGGAATTCAACATTATGCATACTACAATCCATTAAGCTGGATTTTGGAGAAACTAATCTCAAAAATTATTGAGATAAGCTCTCCAAGGGAAGAATTAGGAATGACTTGAGCCAAGAGGTTATGAGAAGAATAACAAAGGCAGATAAAAAATAAGTATTCTTAATAGAGCTGTGAAACGAACATTGATGGCAAGAGTCTCCTGTCTAAGATGAGGAGAAAATCAGAAAATTAAGGACGCCAGACCAAGAATCATGTATATGACAGTGGGTCATATACCCTAATGGGGGAAAACTAGATCTGGGTCTAATATTGTCATGAGTAAATTGATCAGCCTGTCATGACAGTAGATTGTGGGGACTGCGCTCTGAGAAGGTGGTAGCAAGGAGAAAGAGGAAGAACGCCAATTTCAAAAGGTCATCCTGAGCAACGTTGAGTTTTGACAAGTGTACTCCACTTGAACCAATGAAGTATTTGACCAAGTGTCTAGAGTGGTGTTCATATGCCCAGGTCCTTTTATCACTATGAATCTAGGCAAGAGGGGGGATGTGTTGAGATTTTTGCCCATATTCCCAGCCTGCTAAATTACCTGGAATCGCTAGGGTTAAGATCCCTAAGGCAAAGTGAATTGAAAATAGGAAAGGCCAAGTTTTGGAGGAACTTCGTTCAGGGGATTTTGGGATATTCTCCTGGTCATATCCATCAGGGATCAATCCTGATGAATACTTAAGATCTTATCAGGTGGAGTTGCTGACAAAATAGGGGCATCTGATAGTGATTAACTATCAGGTGTACCAATTGGGATCAGTTGGGTTTCATCACCGACTGATTGGGAATGAATAGCAAGCTGCAAGGTGAATGATGCCGCATGCAACTAGCGAATTGATTGGTTGGTGTGTGACCTGCCTTAATGGGTAATAAGTCCCATTACCTAAGAAGGTCGCTAGCCAAATATGGTTGGTTTGCTTGGATCAAGAGGAAAATGTTAGGGACACATTTTATGACTCTTTCCATTTTAGGTCTCAAGGATGTCCAATGACGGAATCCTAGCCAGGATGGGGAAGACCATTGCTGCTGAGATGAGGATGGGTGATTTAATGGCAACGGCTGCCATATCATTGAAGAGGTGTCAACCGAGGGTTAGATGACTGAATCTCCACTATATATTCCCTAGGGTTCACTATAATAAAAAACAGATAATACAACAGATAATTAGATCATATTATGGATATATAGCTCCAAGCTGTTCATTTGTGATATAGTTTAACAAGTAAACTATCATCAGCTTCCATTGTGCTGTTCTGTGTCAAGGATATTATTGCTGTGTGTAATAATTGGAAGACTCTTAGAGAAAAGAGTAAAGATCTGAGCGGGGATTTAGAGAAGAAGGAGTCACAATCAGGGATAGCTGCTGACTGTGTGTTGGACCAAAGAGGCTGTCACCGGGGTATCTCAGCGATGATTGGGTGGAACAGAGCAAGGGAACGAATCCCTACAATTACAACATTATGAGTATTTAATTGGGAATACTGGCTGAGCGTTGGGCCAAAATATAAGAATTCATACTCAAGTACAGATATTAGTCATTATACTATTATCAATTAATAATCCATTCTACTATACAACGTGATATAGTGCACAAGGAATCCAGACCTTTGCAGTAAAATGATTACTAAGGTTGCATGATGATAACAACCACCAGTAAATTTTTACATTTGGTCAAACATGACGTTTCTCAGAAAGGTGACCTGGGACTTAAAGAACTCACACTTACTGATCCTTCAGCGTAAGGTTGGCAGACCTTAAACGCTCCGCCACTTGCCAGAGGTGTACTGCATGAGACTCTTGATCAGAGAAAACAAGATTATCATCCATGTAGGCAACCGCGCATACCCCCAACTGGTCCCCAAAGCCGCATCAATAAAAGTTGAAAGATAGCAGGGGCATTCTTAAGCCCAAAGGGCATAACTAGAATTTAGAAAATTCCTTTTTTTAGTACAAAATGCGATTAACCACTCCTGGCCCTTCTTGATCTGGATCTGATTGAAAACATATAAACAATCTAGTTTGGAAAAGACTTGAGCCTTCTCCACATACCATGCAATATGTGAGTCCAGAGGGATGGGATGTAAGTCTGGCACAGTAACGTTATTAAGATTACCATAGTTCACGCATGGACGTAAGGTACATCTGCCTTCTCAACAAAGAGAAGTGGGGAACACACAGGAGAAGTTCGTTAAGAAATAGAACCTTTGGCCAACTTCTCCTTAACCCGCACATCTAGAGCCGCTTCCTCCCATAAAGTTAATGGGTAAATGGTAGAAGATATATGCAACAGATCCACAGTGAGCTTGAATTTGCAATCAAATTCTGAATGATCTGGTAGTGCATTTGCTGATGCTTCATTAAAAGAAGATACCAACCCCTTCAAACAGGATGGTAGGGGAAACTCCACAGAGGACTTCAGCAATGGGGCAAGACTAAGAGTGTGAGTATTGGGCCAGTGGGGTGATTTGCCCTGAAAGTGGGCTTCAGCCAAAGGAACAACCAACTTGTGAACGTTTATCAAAGACAAGGATAGGGTGTTCTCTTTCAAATTAGTCCTGACATCAAAATTTCTCCACCACTCTACACCCAAAATAATGGGGTACAAGAGGTTTTTGATAGCTTAAAAGTGGTCAGACAAAAGAATGATGCCCACTTAATAGTCCACTGACCCCATGATTTTCAGCGTGTGAATACCTTGATAACCCCTCCTCTAACCATACCATCTGGCACGTATCTCAGCTCAAGGTAGTCGGCAAGGTCTTGGTATATAAAATCTTCAGAGGCCCCTGTATCCACCAAATTTGTGCAATTTCCCTAAAGGGGATGAAAGGGTAGCGGTCAACAAAAAGTATCCAGAATGGGCTTTATTAAAAGCAGAAAACGCTAATACCTGACCCAAAAATTCTTCCTCTGGCTTTAGCAAGCTTTAGGGTATGTTTTTGAATCATAGAAGGGGGAGGGATAGTTGGCCACTCTTACTACTAAGGCCACATATTCCACCATATCTTCTGCAGGTGCATACACCTTATAATATTTAAAACGAAGTTATTTTCCACCTCCTGAGTGCTGCGGATCATGATAGGGTTCAAACGAGGATTCTCAGGGGTAATTTGATATACTGGAATAGGGTCCTCATCCAAGCCATAGGAGCAAATAAACGGCTCGTTTTATGATATATCACTGGCGTTATAAAACGCGTTTTCAGGCTCCAGTGACCCCATACCTGCTCTGAGGGTCCGGTGTGCTTTGTTATCCAGGTCCATCACCTCCAAGCCCTTAATAAATGCTTTGGCTTGCACCGCAGAAACGCAGTGCAAAGAAAACTCGTTATTATTGATCCATATTTGGTTAAGTTTAGGTCTAAACTCTCCCAGACCCTTGACTTCCACCAAAACAGGGAGGGAATCAGTGGAAAGCTCTACACGTTTCAAGTAAATACCACTGGTCATGGAAGTGGCTTTTATAGGGGCAACCACAGGTAACATCATCGTGGCAGAATCTTCTGAAACATTTTATTTAGTCTTTGGGCTAGACCCCTGTTCATCTTCAAATTCATCAGAACTCAAAGGTTTAGAAGGATAAGATTCCTTCATTTTGAGAGATGCATGCGACTTTTTGGGTCCCAAATTTATAGGGGGCGAACCAGGTGAAACCATGACGACTAAATTACCTGGCCCCTTCTGAGTTGAAGCGGGGAAACCACCCAAAGAGCTTTAATGAGATGATCGAAGTTGGAAGGGGGTGACTGCCAAATTGGGGAGTTTTGCATGGAGAGGTCCAAGGTAGATCGGAGAAATGACGTTTTAATGACTTCAGGCAACGGTAGGGCCTGATCTTTCTTAAAAAGTTCATTCAAATATAATTTCACCAGAATTCTAGCTTATCGTAGGGAAAAGAACTCATAGAATGGATGGATGGATGTTCCGCTGGGATAAAATTCTCCAAGACACACTCCAAGCCCTCCACTGATCGCCAAAAGAGCGGATGTGTGCGAAACACCACAAAAACCTAGTCAGTCGCATTTAAAGACAGCTAATATAACAAATCCACTCCCCCTGAAAGCATATGAGAACCAGATAAATTATTATTATCCAAAGAAGCTTTTGGCACAAGGGAAGCTAAGGTCTGTTGAATCTCTTAGTAAATCTCAGGAGAAAGGCAAGAAATTGTGACAACAGGATCATGAAAAGCCTGATACCACCAGGTATGATCAGGAAGGGTGGTCACTTCCCAGTTGGTAGTTGTAAGAATAATGTTGAGACGCACCAAAACAAAACCAAACGAGAAAATTGTGGTGAGCACTATCATGGCAGTGACAAACGGCCAGCGCACCCAGTTTACACATAAAGAAAGTCCCACATGGATAATTCTGATGCACATATAATAAAAAGGCTGGTTGATTAATGTTAGGAGAGTGTCTGTAACTCTTGTTCCCTGAGAGGTGGCGTGGGATGCAAACCCACACCGCCATGGAACTAGCCGTTAAGAGAATGGGAAACAGGGCACCACAAATGGTGCCAGAACATAAGGGACCCAAGGCAAGGGTGTACAACGCGGTATACAATATAAGATAAGCAAGAAACAACAAAACTTGGTTAAGCCCCAAAGGGGAGTCCATAACCAAATGTAAATTGGTGCTAGGCGGCTTGGGTACCTCAATCTGGAGGGGATTAGGGCGTCCCAACGGTGCACCAGAAACTTTAGTTATTTGTGATAAAATGTAGTGACCAACGTTGGTGGAGACCCTCAAAGAGGTCTGAACACAGGTTTGCCCAAGGAACCATAAATAAAACGTACAAAAAACAGGAAATTTTATTGTGAAAAGTCAACCAACTAGAAATGTTGGTCACAAACAAACATACCTAAACATTGTCAGGGTAATTATGGGTCTGCGGATGTGTTCCCAAGTACTGATGCACCATTAGGCGCACATTTACATCCAAATTGGTAATATACACCAAAACTGACTTCACTCAAGTAATTAATTGAAGTTGTTACCTACCTAAACGCATGATTTTATAAATGGAATAAGTTTCAAACACCATTCACCAATCAACTTAATTGTACCATCATTGTTAATTAATTAGCTTGTCCTTTTTAACATTTGAGCTGATACAAGGGGCTGGGCATTTTGCACCACACTAGTAACAACCTGGGAATATTTGGCTTGTACCCAGCATTAGTCCGAGGTGTGCTTGAGGTCAGGAAGGGCCTGAAGTTTCATCTTCTGGACCTCCTGCCACTCATCCTTATCCTTGGGGTTGGTGCCTACTATCAGGTCATTTAACCATGACAACTAGATTACCTGTTGAATTGCAGGGGGTAAGTCCTGCTGGTGATTGAATTGGATATTGGTTGACCTCGATTTTGGGTTTTGTAATGTTTGGGGATTTCTTGGGTAATTTTTCAGGTTCAGATCCAATGAGTATTGATCTGAATGAATGATTAAGATCTCTTCAGGAAGTGTTGCCAATGAAATTATGTCATCTGATAGTTGATCATTAAATAACCATCAGGTGTTCTGATTGGGATTAATTGGATTTCATCACCGATTAATTGGGAATTTATAGTAGTTGTGAGGCGAGTGATGCACATGAAACTAGGAAATCAATCAGTTGGTCTGTGACCTGCCATAATGAGTAAAGAGTCTCATTACCTAAGCAGGTTGCTAGCCAAATATGATTGATTTGATGTGATTGAGCGAGAAACATTAGGGACACATTTTCTGGATCTTTCTATTTCAAGTCTTGAGAATGTCCAATGGAGTAATACTAACCCAATGGAGAAAACAATCACCAGTAGAGACATCATAGGGCAGTTCAATGGCAATGGCTGCGGTTTCATGGCTGAGGCACCAACTGAGGAGTTGGGCGCTGAATTCCCTTTATAAATTCCCTAATAATTTATATTATTAAAAAGATTTTTCCATTTGGAATTCAAGTTCTATTCATCTTCAGTTCATTATTGTTGTGGTATATAATAATTATGGACTCTTTTGTGGTATAAAGAGTAAATGTTGAGGATCCTTAGAAGAGAAGCAGACCTTAGACATAATCTCCGCAGACTCAGCGTGATAAGAAGAAAGGCAGGAACCTCTGAATATGAGAGTGTATTAAGATTATCCAGAACAGGAAAGAAGTCCCTATACCAAAATAATCGGTATTCATGGATTATTACAGGTCTAGCGTCGGACCATATTGGGCTTATCTATTCAACTACATATAATAGTCATCATACTATTGTCAATCACATATCAATTACTATCAAGCAACGCAAATTGTGCACATACCAAACCTGTTCAGTTAATTTATGGGAACTATTGGTCTATAACATTGTTGAAAAACCCAGATTCTAACACCAAGAAAGTCTATTTATATGGATAAGTAATGTCAGTGAAAACTAACAGAAATGAATCTGAGGAGGCCGAAGATGTTTCTGGCCAGATGTAATACTCAAAAATAGCCTGAAAAAGGAAATTCTTTTTATGATTGACTATAAAGAGTCAAAACGTGTTATTGGTGAAAAGCCAAGATATTCTGAGTTACCAAGTGGTAAAGGACGTTTCTGGTGAATAATTACTAAGTTGAATCCAAATTTGATATCAATTTATATTTTAATAATTATATGGCTCACCAGCAACTGAAGGCTGAGGATGAGCCAAAACTATTACTTAGATATTGGGAAGGACGTGAAAAGAGGGTCAACACAAGGGGATTGAGAAGCGCAGTGTTAGGAGAGAGAGTGGTTGGATGGAAGATCCATCAATGAGCCAATATGTTAGAAATGGTTGCAGTAGCCCAATGTACATATACATACCTTGTGCTTCCCTTTCAATTAATATTTCCTTTTGCCTATTCTCCAATACTATATAGATTATGTTTATTCATATTGGTTGGGGTTTAAACTGGGGATCCCCAAATGGCGCGGGTGACATGCCAAGGGGTCTGCCAGAGCTGCTGGCCTCTTTGTCTAAAGCAAAATGGCAAAGATCGCTCAGTAACATACTGGTTGGCCTGCTGACTAGCAGAGCCCACTGTTACCGGAAAGTCAATTTTCTGACACTAAATTAATCATGGAGATACTGTTTAGAAAACTGAATGAGAGTTTATAAAGAATGCTTCCTCCAAATTTAGGAAGTATGGTACAGATGCTAAAGCAATAGAAAAATTCAAAAATCACAAGTGTGATTGTGGCCAGATGGAGGCATATTTAAGTCAATAATGAGATGCACAAAAATTTAGTTTGGAAAGTACAAACCCTAAGGAATATGCCTGGATCTTTTGCTGCAATTTTTGGGAATGGCTCTCAAATATACCAATTGATAGTCATGTTACCAAGCAGAAATACCCTGCCACAGTCACAACGGATATATTTTAGAGTACTCTATAAACACCTATATGTTATCAGGATAACTCCCCAGCGTTTTTCTGCCTATTCAAAATTATGAAGTTCAGATATTCTGACTGATAGAAAGCATTAACTATGATGAACTGCTTATACAATGACTGTTAAAATATGGTGCTGCCACATCTCAAGGAATAATTGACTATACAGAAATACTAAAGAAACAAAGTTTACTGATTTTGTAGTCATATGCGGATGTCCAACTGTAAACAGGAGTTTATGAGAATTCTTTTTAATAAAGTATAAAACATAGGCTGTATTTAATGACCAATTTTAATAGGAATTGCAGATCCTGGCTGGTGCAAAAGATAACCAGACTTTGATGAGCGCATAGCAATGCAAGCAGTGCTTTGGTCCTACAGAGATTTGCATTAAACTATAGTGTCAGCACTGAAAACCAGACTTCCATATGGCAGACGGTGGCATATCTCAAGATGTTAGTAGCAACATATGAAGCACCTAATTGAACCTTCAAAGCCATTTCAACCAGTACTCAGAATACAATGAAATTCGTTGAGTCAAATAAGGAATAGCAGAATCAAGTCATAATGAGAAATAAGCCTGAAGGAAGGAAATGAGTTGATAAAACTCAAATCTGCTGCTACTAATGTAGAAAACTTGGCATGCAATCACTCAATGTCAAAATAAGCCTAGATAACATGTTACTCTGGTATAGGCTAAAGAAAAGGAAACTGGTCAAGATTTAGGAAAAGGACCAGCAGTTTAGATATAAACTTTTAAAAACTGCGATCAAACCAATACCCCTGATATATTAAAATAATGACCTGGATATCTCTGATCTACCTTCAGATGAATACATATGATCTGCTTCACCTGATGGTTAATTTGGATGTAAATGCCATTACTTGAGAAAAAGCAAAGGCGATTAACCCTGAGATCAAAGAAGTCTTTTAACAATATGATTGTCAGTTGGCGGAAAAGATCAGAACTGCCAAAAGTATGGAAGAATTACTCAAGATATGACTTGACAAAGAGATTGTTTCTCTCCTTATTAGAACAATTAAAGAAATCTTTTCATGATTTGTTTGTGAAATTTTATGATACTTATGATATAGTGAATTTTTGCTGCAATTCACTCAGTAAACTTTAAATTGCAATAGTTGAGTGTACATAACATCAATGAATCCCCTCCTCAGGTTGGGACCATCTAGTACTAAAAAAAGAGTGTACATATTCAAACATTATTCAATTAAATAAGAGTATGGGCGATAATTGACAGTGATAGCCCATTAATATCAATTTTACCAAGATGGTGAAGAAAATGAAGATTTTGCTGGAATTAGACACCAGAAAGAATAAGGAACTTCTGGAATGGAAATCAAAACATCTTTTGGAGCTTATAGTGCTCTTTCAATTTGGTTCATATTTCTGTTGGTATTGGCTCCCACAATAGTGTTGGCAAACCAAAAATATTACATTGTCATCAGACCTAAAATTTCTAAGAAAGTATGGTGACAAATGAAATTTTAAGGAGAAAATTCTGATAAATTTTGGATAAACCCTGACCTTGGTAATTTAGCAGAGAGGAGAATCTTCGTTGACAAGAAAGAAAAATCTGTAAATATAAACTACAATGATAGCATATTTTACATTATGTACAATTTATTTTTGATGATAAAGCTGGGAAATACTGAAGAAAGTTCTTGAAAGCCATGGGATACTGTTGATGATGAAAATGACGAATACCATTTTTCTGGGAAGCAAATCATAATTAACACAAAAGTAATGTTAGAATCATGTAACAATTAAATGGATAAATTATCACCCTGTGGAGTAAATTGAGAAGAGAGCCTTGTGTAGCACCAAGGGTTTATAATGCCAGGCCACAGTGAAATACAGATACTTCTGTCCAATATGAGTAATAACCAATGAAAGAGAAAAAGTAGGAAATTACATTTGCGCATTGAATCCTAACAGAGAAAATCAGAGATTCATGACTTTGAAACGTTAACAGAGATGGGATTACTGGAAAGATGATGCCAAATGCGTTAATTTACTGGTCAATCATGAGTAACTGGCTGAGTTATCAGAACGACAGCAGAAGTGCACTGATCATTCAAGAATATTGGGTGATATTTGCTCAGGATATGTCTTTTTATGCACTAAAAATATGATCCACAAGGTTGACACTGGGAATATCCACTAATACAGATGCGACCTTTCCACCAGTCCAAGGCTGCTGAAAGCAGTAGGCAGTGCGGAAATCAGAAAGTAGGTTGAGCATGGGCTCCTTGTACAGTTATCAATTCTATGGGTGAGTCCAATCTTTATTGTGAAGAAATAGGACGGATCAAATTGCATGGTGATCAATAACTGCAAGTTAAATAAAATTGCCAAAAAGGATTTGTATCCGCTGCTGAGGATTGATGAAATGTTTGGTCGCCTAGTGGAAGCCAAGTTCTTTTGGTAATGTATTTGATCTCAGGATATTGGTAATAAGACTTTCCATTAGAAGATCAAGAGAAATGTGCAATAATTACCATTAAGGATTATAACAGCTGATGAGTATGCCCCAAGGATTGTTAATGCACTGGCGACTTTCCAGAGGACGATGGATTCTATTTCTGAGTTGTTTCAAGTTGTCTTGTGTTTTGGTATACTTAAATGATATCAAAGTATTCACAGGACATCTACTGATCACCTGGAGCACTTGAAGGAAGTGCAAAAAAGCCTAGCGATGGCAAATTGGAGATCAATCTGAAGAAATGCAATTTTTTTAAAAAGGAGCTTTTATGTTTGGGGTTTGTGATAAACTTCAAAGGATTGCAACCACAGTCGCAGAAAATAACTATTAAATGGAAGTTAATCCTAAAAGGTATTAAGGACATATAAGTCTTTCTTAAGATGGTTGGCTACTATTATCAGTTTATCAAAGATTTTGCTATAATTACCAAGCTATTATTTCACCTACTGAAGGATCAAAAGAAATTCATACAAAAAGTGGAGTACCAAGAAGCGTTCAATGATCAAAAAGGATGTCTGATGACTAGTCTTGATAATAAATACCCAAATTTTAACTGTATGTTTATCATTCATAATGATGACTTATAAATGTGATTGGCACCGTTTTAAGTCAAGTGGACTTTCAGGATTCTCTCTTTATTGGGGAAGCCCTTACTAGGTTTCATGACTCGCCTATAGGCAAATGCCAAGATAGGCTCCCCATTAGCTTAGGCTGGGCCCAACTTAAAGTTTATGGTGATTGGCCCCAATCATATTGAATTAAACTAATAATAATATTGACATTGGTGACTAATTATAAGGATATCAAAACAATTGGGCTGCAGCAAATCCCATCTTGGCGCTACATTCAATCAATTATCCCTTTCAGGATTCATGAGCAACTAATGCTGATGGTAATCATAAATCCCCTTTTTATAGATAATATATCTTGATTAGCAACTGATGCCACTATCTCTATACTAGGCTGGTATCACCTAGCTCCTGCTACTCGCCTATCCCAAATCCTCCCCTTCAGATACCACTTTTAGCCTCAAGTTCTTATAAATACCTTGAGGCTTATTATAGTAAAACCACCATTTCTCTTACCTTCTTAGTTACTATGTAGCTTTCTCAAGCCCTTGGAGCCTACTATCTCTTTAGGTCTTTGGAGCCCTGATTTAATAACAGTCTGGTTAGGAGTTGCTCCCCCTGGCCTTACATAGACAATGATGAGAAAGAGCATCCAATGGAATATGTGAGTAGAACATTATTCCAGCATAAAGGAATTACACAGTGACAGCGCAATTGCCTCATGGTGATATATACGTGCAAACAATTTTGTGTGTATATACATGGGACACACTTTTTAGGTTGTAACTGACCACTCATCTCTACGCTGATTAATAATCATAAGGAACCAGAGGGGCGACTGGCACAATGGCCTTTAAAACTGCAAGCCTATGCTTTTTAATTTACTCAAGATTTAGAGCAGCGCATCAGAATGCTGACAGACTATTGAAGAACCTGCTATTCAAGTCATGTATCAATAAGTGTAAGAATTATTTCACAGGTGATTGAAAAATTTCAAGGATGAACCCTGAGAGGTTCAAAGTGTGCTGAAGAAATTGATAAAAATTGCTGAAATGAAGAAAGGATAGCTTAACAAGTTAATTGATGGAAAAAGGCACTTATTCAATAAACTTTCCTATCAAGCAGAAATTTTTTAAGCCACGCACAAAGCTGTAGGGCATGTGGCCTAAGATAAACCATGGATCATCTTTACCATTATATTACTGTAAATTGATCAATTATGACGTAGCAGACTATCTAGCCTGTTGCAAGAAATATAATTCCATAAGCCACATAAGAATGTGACATGATACTATCTAGTACACCCTGGGTTAGTTTGGCACATGGTTTCAATAGACGTGATAGAACCCTTGAATGTTAGTACTGAGGGGAGAAAAGTACATCATAGTCATGATAGACTATCTGACTAGATAAGTTGAGATGAAAGCTTTGAGCATAGTAGATGCTAAAAACATGGCAAGATTTATACTGGACCAAGTAGTGTACCAGCATGGATGCTCATAAGTATTATTGAGCGATAATGGAGCCAACTTTAAGTCTTACGTGATACTAAGACATAATGAACTAATGGGAATACAAGGAGTGGAGTCCTTTCCCTACCACCCAAAGATGTCTGGAATTGTAGTAATAGCTAATGGAACTATAGCTGCGATGCTGCAAAATTTAAAGGTGGGTAAGCTCTCCACTTAAGATCTTATCTGAGTTCAGTAACCTTTGCAAATAATATTAGTTATCATAAAGTGGCAGATAAATGCTGTTATAACTCTTATATGGATAGAGACTCACTGATGCCAATTTTATATTCATCATTGGAACAAATTTTAGGGGATGAGTGCATAGCAATACTTAAACCAATTAGAGAATGTAATGATTAAACTGCAATTACATGCATTTGACATGATGTTGAAGAGGAATATTGGACAAATAAAGGATGGGCGATAAGAATTGACCAGCGCTTAATACTTCCATGTGGAAGATAAGGTAGCCTATCGTGATATCCATGGGTTTGGGGAAAGAACCAATTTGGACGCCCTATGGTTGGATCTGGTTGAGATTATTTCCAAGATGGCAAAGATGTCTATATGATAAAGAACATTGTGGATGGTCGTATAGTAATTAGGATCTATACTAAGTACTTAAATTACTTAGTTTAAAAGAGAAAAAGTTATATATATAGTACAAAATATAAAAAAATTTATATGAAAAATATATGAAAAAATATTTTTATTTGAAGGAGATTATTCTTGAGAAAAATTGAGAAAAGTATAACTAAAACTATTGGGTTTTTTTCTGTAATTGGGGACATCTAACTGTGATCCCACCTTCCATTGTCTAATGGGGAGAAGAGGGATAAACTATAGTGGAAAGTAGTGATGAGATACAAAGGATTTGATGAATACTGTGTATGTTGGCAAGAACAGCTCAGTTTAAAACTGGATCCGCCGTGGAGAGGCCTGAGAAGAAAGGAGAGTGATAAGACCTGCTCTGATTGAAAGAAGAGCCCATCCTGGGGCAGTACCAGAACTAAGGAATCAGGGAAGATGACTTAAAAAAGGCTTGAGTTGACAAGGTCTCATAAAAGCCCATCCTGGATAATCCATGTGTAACAGTAAATATTGTCATTGAGAACAACTGAAGTAGCCCTGGAATGTCATGATGCCATGGGAACCACGCTCTGAGGAGGTAGCAGCGAGTAAGAAAAGAAAAAGAAGAAACGCACTTCCAATAATTGCTTGAGATGCGTTGATTGTGGACCAGACTGAGCTCCACTGGAGTCAAAGTTAACTTTGATGACCAAATTGTGACCATAGTCTGAGGCAGCATCCACATCCAAATTCCTAACTTTTGATGGATAATCTGGTCAAGTGGTAGATGCGTTGGGATTTATGACAATATCATCCACATGAATCAGATTATAACACAACCTACTTTGGCCACAATGCGATTTACCTTAGTGAATGTGTTATCATAAGAGATGACAACTATTGTTGGCTGTTATTCCTAACGGAATATTAACTATCCTTTAGGATTTGTCCACTGGAGAATTAATCTTTCTTCAGAGAAAATCACCAACAATATTATTACCATATGGTTCATTTTTATATAATTATTGGTAATTTAATTTGTATTTTTCATTCAAAGTTTGTCACCAATTAACTCAGATATTAATGGTTAGTTGCTGAAGCATCAACAATTCCTATCATATCAGCTCATGTTTTGCCTTTTAAGTAATTCATCCTGCTGTCATTTAAATGGCACATTACCCAAGTAGATTGCTACATTAATTAGTGTACTCCCTTGAGGTTGATTGAGAGTGTGGGGATACTTCTGTCAATTTAGCCAAAAGAGGTCCCATTCTTAGCTGGCGGCAAATCTGACTAGATGAATGAGGAAGATCCTCATGAATGCGACTTCAGAGGGCTAATCCATCAGTAACAGCTGCATTTCCAAGTGAGGCGCCAACGGAAGGGTTGGTCTCTGTATTCCCTATAAATTCCCTTAATTTCTTATAAGTAAAGCAAACAATAAAAGATATAAAAATTAAACTGTTCTACAGTTGTTGTATTTTACTCTTGAGATTAGAGTTGAGGATAAGATATCCTTTGGGTAATTTTACTTGTTAAGTTCTCCGCAACTTCTGCATGAAGAGAGGAATGGAAGATGTTCTTTGGACTAGCTTTGGCAACTCTAGAGGAAGAGGTGAAGGAATATGCTTTGTTCTTTTTCCTGGATAGTTATCAGCGTAACATCTAGAGATAAGGATGAGCGTTAACTCCAGTCTAGTGTTGGGAACAATACTCAACTTGGTTGCAAAAATTTCAATAAGGACAAAGGACTTTATACTATTGTCATCCCAGTCAATAAAAGTATAAATAATCCATTTCAACGCACACATCAGGATCTATGCAATAGCTTGAGAGCTATAGCGAGCAAACTAGCTTAAAAGTTTGACTTATAGTCTCTAAATGTAGGATGATCTACTTCCAGGGAGTGAATCAATAATAAACTAAAATACTTAGTAGAAGGTATATTTTATTGAATAATCAAAGTAATATATAATCAGGATTTGTTGGCATAGGAACAAGGATGTCCCTAGTAAAATTTATTGACAGTGAGTACAATGGGCGTAAAGATTACAAAGGTACTAAATTTAAAAGATTAACTCATATGATTCAAGGGCAGGCATGTGACGATTCTGGAATGGTTAAGAACTAAAAAGAGAAGTTTGGACTCTAGGAAGAGGTAGCAACTAGTTCTTTGGGCATTTATATTACATAATCTTAGTGGGAAGGACTGAAGTATACAGTCTCTTGAGTTCAAGTCATTAATCTGACAACACATCTCCCCCTTTTTTAACTCATATATTGGATAGCTTTCTCATGGATGGGGTTGCCAATAATGGTAGGATCTCAGTTCTTGAAACCTGCTTAAATAATCCTCTCATCAGACAAGTGATTGATGTTGTAAACATTGAATAAGTTTGTTTTAGAACTGCATAGGGACCCTTCCATAAGTAAGCCATCTTTTTATGTTTGTCCATATCCATAGATATCACAGTAAGATACTTGGCCACCCTCTATAAGTTGATGAAACATACCTTGGTGAACAGCATTAAGAACTTTAATGATTGATCTTATGTTTAATCTCTACTCCATAGTCTTTGATTTTTTTCTTATTTTTGCTAACTAGTCAATCAAAAAATTCCTTAGGTTGAATCCCATCTACATTTTTACAATCAAATGAAGTAACCGTGGCAAGGCAGGTTGTTGGCCAAAGAGTAATTGAAATGACAAAAACCCCATAAAATTATGTCAGCTGATATTATTTGCAAAAGAGGTGTCCCATATGTGAAGGATCCATTGCAAAGGGGACACAGTGATTAATTTTACATAGTATCAGCTCTAAGGTCCCATTTACCATTTCTTGGTACTGTTAATCTCAGGGTGATAAAGGCAGCCAGGATTTCCTAAATTCCATAATTTCATTAAGTCTGAATCTATTCTCTATGTAAAATCGGTGACGTTGAAAATCAGCTTAACTTGGGGCATTCAATTAGAAGTATAATTTTATCCATAATATTTTTTGCAGTAGTAATAGATATAGTATCAAAAATGGGGTTCAACTTTTAATAACTTATTAAAAAGGTTAATAGCTATGATAATGTATTGGTGGTTAAAATCTGCTAACTGGTAAAGGTCCAATAACATCATTAAACATAAAATTTCAAGCCCAGTTAAACTTTACAAGCTGTTAGGTAGTGGAAGTTTTGAAGGGTAGTTGTGATTAAAATTCTTAGTCTTTATAAAGATATCCTGAATATTAGCCTCATAAATCCTAATAGTGACTCTGTTGTACCTGCATATATTCTTGGTAAACCTACTCTCAGCATAGAAGTTCTCTTGACTGACGCCAAATTTTGATAGTGGGCTCGAGGTTTAAAATAATTGAAGAGGTCAATAAACGAAAATCTGGGTAATTTAGACTAATTTATTGAGTTAGAAAGCTTCAATAATTATTACATGTGTGGGGACATGGTGCCTCAAGGACCTTCGCAGCCCCATACAATCATGATCATTCACTGTCTTCTGGATCAATTTCCTGGTTAGAACCCTAATTGTTTTGAGTCATACTCATGACCGCAGAAGTAGGTTCCACGCCTCTTAGAAGATTTGGGAAGCAGAAACAGAGTTCTGAAGAACATTCCATAAATTCTCATACATGTAATGCTTCCTGATCAAAACTATTATCAATATTCTCAGGAAAAGGTTCCATTCACTATGGTTCAAGAGTCAATCTACTGGGGTTCAATTCAGGATTAGGGGTTTTGACTTTCTCGCCATATCAAATCCTGACAACGCCCCCCCTCAAGATCCTGTCAGAGGGGGGTAAAGGGCTGAAGTAATTGGTCATTAAATCGAATCACCACTGTCCCCTGATTAACGTCAGCAATGGAATACTCTGAGTTCACCTTTTGAATGACCTTATAAGGTCCAGACCAAATAACTTCAAGCTTGATCTTTCAACCTTCAGGTTGATAGTGATAAAAAAGAATGAGGTCACTTAATTAAAAAATTGGTAAGGAGGGTTGGCCAAAATTGAATTGGGATGTTTTTTTCTGTGGCGGTGGCAATGCTTTGCATGGCTAGGGCTTGAAGCTGTTAAATATCTTTAGTTAAGGCCCTCATAATAAAATGAACGTTTCAGGTGTGGAGGTATTGACAAAGGCTGAATGCTACTTGGTAACCGGGGAGCACACTCATATAAAGCT
Organism: Massospora cicadina; assembly: GCA_022478985.1. NCBI lineage: Eukaryota > Fungi > Entomophthoromycota > Entomophthoromycetes > Entomophthorales > Entomophthoraceae > Massospora > Massospora cicadina. The sequence goes on from JAKSZP010008008.1 coordinate 171,479, forward strand.
TTAAAGGGTGCTATCTTATTGATTAAAGGCAGCTTATTCTATAAGCAAGCAAAGCATTGTGTAAGTATTTTTCATTTGGCAAGATTATAGGCGTCCAAATTCCACAAAATATAGATAAATTTATCTTAGCACGTTCCACCGTCACATTGGTTGATAGGTTATAAGGGGTTGTAAAACTCTGGTTAGTACCAAAAACGAAATAAGTTCTTGGACTACCTTCTAGGTAAAATTTAGCTCATTGTCAGAAAGTAAAGTTTGTGGGCATCCATGCTGAGTGAAAACAAGTTGACTAAGAAAGAGAGCCATAACTTTCACAGTAGCAGCGGGGACAAATATCAAATTTGACTCATTTGTTCAAAATGGTCCTTGGCTAGGAGGATATACCAACAACCATGCAGCCCGGTGGGAAGAGGGCCTACTACATCAATGCTAACGACAATAGAAGTACCTGAGGGGCAATGACTGAGTGCTCATATTGGAAACTGGCTCAACCTTGGGATCAGCAAGTCATACAAAATTCCAGGACCTTCTGGATAATTTCTACCGTTTAGTCCCAATAACATCATGTCTTTAGCCACTTGGGAGTCTTATTTACTACCCCATGTCCAACATTCACATTCACCTCTATGATAAGGTTTGTTTTTGATGAAGGGTGTATGCAGGTTAGCCAATTCTTATTGACTCGTTTAGATAACAGTCCAAACTTGATCTGAGTGTCTCAGACCATTTTCCTAATTTGGCTTAGAACTTGAGAGTCTTTAACTCTTAGAATTCTGTTCATTCAATTAAAACGTTCAGTCAGTCTTCCTCAGGGGTCAAGGCAGCCAGTACCAGTATTCTAAAGAGACCATTAGCATTCTTGTAATTGCTCCCACGCAATGCACAATAGGTGTAATCCTAGCTCTGTAGCCTTAGGGACCATCTGACTAATAGGACTTCTGGGTCCTTCATTTTATGCAGCCATTGGATAAAGGAATGTTACATGATGATGGTCAAATGGGTGCCATAGAGATAGGACTGAAAGTGATTGATTGCTAACAAGCAGCAAAGCATTCTCATTTTGGTGATGCTATAGTTCCTTTAAGCCTTACTTAAGTTCTTGCTGAAGTAAGCTACTGGATGATCAATCTGATTTTCATTTTGCTGGGCTAAGATGGCTCCAATTGCGACATCACTCACATCTTGATTAGCAAAAAAGTTGATCAGAATGCAGATGGGCTAAAATGGGTTTAGGCAAAGAGTGGTCCTCAACGCATTAAAAGGTTGGTCTTATTCTGGCCTCTACTTGAAGGGCACAATCTTCTTTAACATTTAATATAGGGGCTCGGCCAGGTTAGCAAAATGGGGGATAAACTGAAGATAGTAGCCTACCATACCAAGGAATACTTGAATATCTTCAGGATCTTGGGGCGCGGCATCTTTTAAATGGCTTTGAGTTTGTCCAGAATGGGTCAGATGCCATCTTTCAAGACCTCATGTCTTGGGGAACTCACACTTCAGACTGAAAGAAGGAGCACTTTAAAAATTAAAGTTTTTATTGAAGCCTTCCTAAGACGATTGAAGTCTTCCTGAAGGTGCTCTACATGATTATCAAAAGTTCACAAGAATGCTGTGATATCATCAAGGTATATAAAGAAACATGATAACTTTTAGTCCCTGAAGATCCCATCCAAGGCACGTTGGAAGATGGCAGCGCATTATAAAGGTCTCAGGGAATCCTTATAGGTCCAAATAGCCCTTTGTTGGCTATGAGCGCACACTTGGCTCATTCTTTGGGAAAAGCTCCAATTGTCAATATCTGCTAGTAAGATCCATTGCAGAAAAGTATCATGATCCAGAGAAGAAGCGGTGAGAGTTGTCAATTCAGGGTGAAGGAAAACTGTCTTTCTTAGTGATGGAGTTAAGCTGGTAATATTCCATCACCACCTGATGACTGCTATCCTTCTTTTGAACAAATAGGAGGGGGAGGCCAAAGGGTTGCGCAAATGCACCAATATTTTAGCTTTGAGTAGTTGTTTGAGCTCTACCATCAACTAATCTTCTTCACCTTACTTTTCTGGTAAGGTTGTAACTGAAAAGGAGGAGCACCCCAGTCTCCACACAATGTAAAGCCCACTTAATTTTTAAAATTGTAGGTTGAGGCTGAAAAAAGGTCTGATTACTCTCTAATAATCCTTGGATTTGGCGCTGTTCTCAAATAAGATCCTTTCTGATACAGGTGCTTACTTAGCCGCTGATGGGGCATCTCCAACCCAAAATCCCTCAGACTTCTAAAGCTGCATAACTTATCAACAGCCTCTACCAGTGGAAGGCGAACATATTCAGTGGGACTATTAGGGCCCAAACCCCTAGGTTTGTCAGCAAGTTTAGCTAAAAAACCAATATGGATCCAGCATAGTGGGATCTAGAATCCACGGACAGGTTAGTACCTATTTGGTAGATGGGTTATCTAGACCTTGGATCTCCAGCGGGTATCCAGAGGGGATGCTAAGGTGGACCTAGGTATTGACAATAATTTGAAACTTCAGAGGTATAGTGGTCAGAGTAGGAAGATAGATTGACATGCCTTCATGGCCAACAAAGGCAAGCGGGGCAATTGTACTCAAGACCCTTTTACATGAGAAACAAATTAATTGATTTGTCTCTCACTCTAATAGTCACGAAGATAGCAAGTTAATTTTAGAACGACCTGTCAGTTTAAGTGCTGAAGCACCCAAATGGTAAGCCCAAATGCCAGTGGCACTGCTATTTGAGTGACTGTTATGAAATTGGAAAGGAATTTCGCCACTGAGCGCCCATGTGCCATAATCATGTATAAGCACCTAACAACATACCAGATGAACATGGCCATGGGCCCCGTGAGTGGTTGAATATAGGCGGGAAGGGTGGTTTAGATTTGAACATAATAAAATAAACTGAAATTGGGTAAGGAATTTTTATTGTAAGTTTAAAAATAAAATGGACCAAAAATTTCCTCAGTGCGCAGCAACTGATTAGATAGCTCAATATGTCAGCTTGTCAAAGCAGGTCTCAGGGCTATATAATCTAACCTAAACTGGTGAATTTTTGAGGGAAGGGGAAATAATGACTTCAATTTGAACCAACATCGAGGGAATTAGAAGAAGGCTGATATGCTAACAGTTTGGCTGCAAACGCCTGATCTGAGGCTTTACTGCGTTTTTGATGGTTGATGTGAAGGCACTTGGCTCAAGGGACAATGGTAATCCCCCAGGGCCACCCCACATAGGGGCAGTCCCAACAGGTTGAGAACGGGTTCAGGATAACCAACCCACCTGTGCCCAGTTGCTGAGGTGTTTGTTCAGACAAGCGGGATTCCTTGAGCAATGATCCCAATTTTTGCAATGAGGGCTTTGAATTATTGGCAACAATACCCAATGGTGATACATGCCCATTAGGGACAAAGCATGCCGATTTTTGAGAGGAGTTTATGATCAGCAACTATACTTCATGATGACTCGATGCCATCAGCATTTTGACTAAGGATCTGATACTTGTCCCCTTCCAACTACCAATTTCTCACTCATCAGACTTTATTTTTGTAGATTTCAGATATTTTAGCTTTAATTCTGAGTATTCAGTTCCATAAATTTTATGAGTCACCTCTATCTCGTGGGGATAACAATTAACAATGATTTCTGCACAGATTTCCTTGATTTGGCAAAATAATTTAGTGGTGGCAAGCTCTGGAATCGGGTGAAGAATCTTCAGAGAGAGATGTTACCCAGTGCTCATCTACCACATGAACGAGGTCGCCTTGGGCGACAAGGGGCACAACCGCCCTCTTAGGACCTTTTTATTCAGAAATTTGAAAACTGCTCAGTCCAAGCAGAGGGGAAGTTCCCTTGGACTTACACTAATAGGCAAGCCTGAGCCTCTACCTCTGCTTTGGAGTCACATGAGGTCTCAAAGATTAAACCTGATGTCCCATAAGGGATAGAAATCCTTAATCATAACCCAAAACTGTAAAGTAGTCTCAGAGAAACAGAGGTCTAAGGATAAGTTAATAGCTTGGATTATCCGGTGCAATGGCATGAGTATTTACAGAAAGCTTCCCAAATTGGATAGTAGGGAAAAGAGGCCTCTATGGATCGTGTACACTGCAGTCCAGCTATGCTGTATTCCATGTAATGCGGCAAGTCTAGAGCAATTTTGATACGTCTCATCAGTTTTAAAAGAAACAACATTCATGAGGAAATGCTGTCAACAATGGTGAGAACCAGATTCATATGAACATGAACAGTTATGTGGGTAACCAGATTCCTGAACTATGGAGGTATCATGAAAAACATGGGATATTCATTAGAGGAAGATTAATCAGTATTAAGTTCTTTATTATCAATGGGTACCAAACCTTTATCTTCAGGTATGATAGCTCCAGGTTTGATTGAGGTCATTGATGGTTTTTTAGGTGTGGTAGGATGTCTTAATGGAGCGCCTCGTCCTTTATGCTGAGGCTTTTTCATGCCTCCTTGGCAAGTCAAGTCCAGCATGTTTTGGCACTATGATGGAAACCAAAGAAGTAAGTACATTGAGTTGAGGATTCTTCTGGTTCTCAACGACATGGACCCAAGGACAGTTAGAGGAGACAATGGTGTTGGACTTTGAGTGCAGGGTCGATTCAGGAATCTCATTGAGCGCTTCCTTGATCTCCTAAATTCAAGTAAAGCCATTCTTTTGGCCGATCATGTGTATTTGAACCTCAGGATAAGACCCCAATATGGAGATGACAGCGAGTATGGCATCATTTAAGGTAATGCTATTTGTGGTTACCAAGGGTTGCTCTTAGGTGTAAAACGGCTTGCAAGCTCCATAGGGCTCTCTCTTTTGTTCAGGATCTACCCATAAATGCTTATTTTTGATTAGCCAGGGTTTGATTGCTGCCAAATTCTTAGACTAAGGCGTTCTGGACCTGTTCCCGTGTGTGGCATTCTTTTGGATAGGATTCATAATCTCCTGAGCGGTGATGTTAATGCAGGAGTGGATATGATATTGACTTTGCCAGTTATTATCCCTTTTCATGGAACTCTCATACGCATACAAGGATGAGGTGTTACTTTACTTGCCAGTGGTGAACTTCTTCTTAGAACTAGGTTGGAAATCAGTTACAAGTTGAATGGAATGGGTACTAACACCAGGTATTAGTTCAGGATTGGACTTATTGGTCTCTGAAGAGTTGTGGTGAGTCTGTTGATCCAACTGTAATCTTAGACCCTTGAGGTCCTGTTGGATATTGTCCCAGTTTTGGTTGAGGGAGAAAATGGAGGCCTTATGATTAATATGTCTTTTTAATGTTTGGATGTCTTCGTTCTGAAGAAGTAGATGACTTTCTAAGTTGTCCAAGCAGGTACTGAACCCTCAGCAGGTTTGATCAAGCTGTGAAATGCAACTTTTGGCAAGCCTGATGAAGACGCTAAGATTACTCATTTCATCTGATAGGGCCTCAATTGAGACCCTAGGGTTGAGGGGTTCTCCATCCACTTGGAGCTTGCATCCTTGGGCCACATTACAGATCTGATTCCATAAGGTGGATAGGGCTTCCAAGACGTCCTTTTTCCAAGGGTTGCCAGGGTCTTCTGGAGTAGCCACTGTATGGCCAGAGAACCCTAGGGCCCATAAGGACCTTCAGACCCTTAACTCCAAGAGACGAAGTCACAAGATGCTAGCTCTTGATAGAGCTGCTGAAGAGTCTTCACCAAGTCTTCAACTTGATGGAGGTTCTGGTTCCAAGCATCCTCAAGTAAGTTGTACATTATGACAAAGCTTGTCCTTATGGTAGCCTGAAATTTTGATATCTAACAACATGAGCTGATTTTAAGCGTTGTTGATTAATTGTCAGTTATCAACAATGGCTTCTTGAGTTTCATGGACAAAGGATGGGGCCGTGTTATAGAAATCAACAACATGGGAGTGTAAGGTTTGTTAATCCCTGTCTGTCAGGAGAATTCCTAATGCAATCTAACTTACTTTAAGAGGAGATGAATGGCATGATGGACTAATTTTAAAGATAGCGCTCAGTCCCCAAGGTCATATCTCCTGCTGGTATTTGGACTGAGGTATATAGATCCCACATGGTAGAAGGCACCAAAGAATTGCGGTAGCAATTTGAGTGGCCTCCCATAGATTAGACGCCATTTAGTAACAGTTGGATAATTTCTATCTATTATTTTTCATTGTTTGTGTAAGACAATTTTCACTTAGACAGCTCGGAGCTCCTTGTAGTGTGCACCACTTTTCTTGGTGTAGCAGTTCTTTTGACTGATGCCATAGTTTAAAATTGACTCAAAGCTGCAAGATAGTGAAGAGGTCATAGAAAGAAAAGATGAGAAGAATATATACTATTTTATTGAGTTAGAAAAATCAATTTTTATAGGGCGTGTGGAGACATAATGCCTCAAGGACCTTTGGGGCCCATATGATCAGGATATTTCACTGCCTTCTAGATTGACCGCTTAATTGGAACCCTAATTGTTCTGCATCATCCTCATTACCTCAGCAGTGTGGGCCGCGCCTCATGAAATTTGGGAAGCAGGGAAAGATCCCCAGAGGTGGTTAAATTCTTGTGCGTGTGATGCTTCCTGATCAAAGCTAGTATTATTGATTTTAGAAAACTTTCTTATCGTGATGATTTTGAGAGTCATTCTACTAAGGCTCAATTTAGGATAGGGATTTCAATTCACTCACCTTCTCAAATACTGACACCAACCTTGACCAAAAAGTTTATGGGCTTTCAAGGCCATTACATACCAATCATATAAGGAAGGATATAAACATCTTTGGTAATCTTTTCAAATTTTATTAAAGTGTATACTTTTGAACCTCAGTGTAAGAAGCAATTGATCTAGAGTCCTAAAAATGGCAGGCTGCTCATCTTTCTATTGCTTATTCTTCATTTTCTCTAGTAAAAGATCAAAAAAAAGGGGATAACACTAAAATGATAGCAAGATTATAAAGCTCTTAACGTACTGATGGAGTGACCCTGAGCAATGTATTGAATCATATTTGTAACCTGAAGCTTAAGTGCTCATTTTGACAATCGCTCTTTGGGCTCATTAGGATTGTAAAGCCATTGTAGCAAAGCGTGATTTGTGGCAACCTGAAACTTGGTTCCATGCAGGTATACCAAAAACTTTATAAGAAAAATTGACGGCCAAACACATTTCTTAACACAGTATATTTCTTTACAGGTTTGGTGAGGGTACGACTACATAAGGCGACTGAGTGTTCCTTTACATGATCATTTCTTTGGGATAATACCACTTCAATAGCTGTTAGTAAAGCATATATTGAACACTTAATGGTCAGTCAAAGTCTGGGTAGTTAGGGATGGGCGCTTTGTTAAAGTAGTTCATCTTTTATTAAAGGCATTTTTGCACTTTGAAGACTATTCTAAAGTCACTTCACCCTTATAGAATTAGATATGTTTAGCTAACTGAGTAACTCTTAAATGAATCAATGATGATGTCCTACCATCCCCCAAAAAAACTGTACATCTTTGTTTAAGTTCAGTACTTTTCATGTGCTTGAGAGCGTCAAGTTTTTTGGGTTGCGTTCAAATTCCTTGTGTGTTGATAATGTAACCTAGATAATCCATTTGGATCTAAAAAAGGTGTATCTTTGCGGTTTGGTTTGTAACTGAAACTTTTCTATCCAACAGAATAATTTTTCTAAGTGGGAAAAATGGTGGAAACATGCAAAAACATATTATATCATCAAGATATTCTAAAATACTACCTAGCTTTTGGTCACCTATACTTGAGTCCTTAGCTTGCTAAAAAGTGACAAACTCATTGCAAAGGCTCTAAGGCATATGGGTTATTTTGTATAGACCCTAATAGATTATGTTTTCGCATTCCTCCTATATCTCCTTAGGCAGTTCAATCTTTTAGTAGCCACTTAAAAGATCTAAGTGAGATATTTGGCACCCCCTCATTTGTCAAGAGCATCATCTGTTTGAGAAAAAGGAAATAATATTTTGGTGATTTTATCTAGTTAACAATAATTTATCTTTACTTGGTTAAGCCTCTTTCTTCTTGATAATAATCATAGGGCTAGACCATGGACTTTGGAAGGGGACAATAATGACTTGTTTCAGCAGATAACAAGCTTTTCTAAACAACTTATAATTATCTATAGTTATTAAATAGTCCTGAAACATATAGGCCAGATATTGATAGTGTCAATATCGTGCAAAACCCCTTTTGCACAACCTCAAGTTGTAATTGCTAGTGGAAAATATTCATGAATATTTTGTAGCAGCCATATCTTTATCCTTTTGCTCGTCTGACAGACCAAAAAATTGCTTTTAGAAATTTTCAAACGGATATCTGACGTTGCAACTGAAAATCTAAACTTCAATACTGTCCCAAAACATTCTTTTGACTAAAGTAAATCTCATGATACAAGGTGAGCGTGTTCAATGTTCTTATTTTTCCTTATTGTAATCTTCCAGGCGGCTAAGTTGTTCAGAAAAAAGTAGATCACTTCAAGCCCTGTGTTGGGTAATTGATTGACTTAATTCATAGCTCTCAAAAAGGGGAACCATAACATGACCCTAACCTAATAATCAGATTTTTCCAGATTAGACTGTTATGAAGCTGACCCATAAATTTTCATCAAACTTTTCTGACATATAATTTATTTTAAAAATGCATTGTGCAATAGTCAATTATCCTCATCATAATAACACTACCGCATCTTAAATAGAATTCAAATATATATATAAATTGGTTACTCTAAAAGGATCTCATTATTTGTAAATTCTTTGCCATCTATTTTTGTAGATCCTAGCGTAGTAATACCTATCCTAAATAATCAAAAAATTGCTGCGTAGTTGTGCTATATGGCAGAGTTATAGTTGTACCAGCTAACCATGACCTGTGAAAGTAGCTAGTTTTTGGGCCTATTGCTACAAAAGTGGTGCTCACTACAGGAAACTGTAGTAGTAGAAAAGAATATTTTAAACCTTATAAGGGATCAAAAACAATAAGGGTAGAACGGCAAAATTGCCAATATGTCATTTTTTATGTTGATCCTCCTACTCTTAGAGGATTGCCATTAGAGGAATTTAAATTAGTTCTCTCCTTGTTTTAAGAGTTTCTGAGTCTTATGTGTTCACCTCAGAGTAGCTGAGACAGTTTGGATAATGTTTCTTTGGGAATTCTGTCTTTATGGCCATAAATTTTCTGGTTTAGTGCCCTCTTAATATTATTTTCCAAAAATTTAAGAACAAATTATTCAAAATTATGAGAACCTATGGTCTCTGAGAAATAACTAGATACTACAAAAAGCTGATACCCTTTCTCAGAGGGGCAATATCTTGCCGGTTATCTCTAACCACTGTGTGTAGTTCCCAGTTGACCAATTTCTCCACTATACTCTAATCATTGAAGTGTTTAACAATAACCAACAAAATTTAGAAGCACTTAAAGATCTAAATAGGCAGCTTAAAACCAGCTTCCAACATATTTACCTTTATAATGAAAACCACAACCTTAGTGTGCAAATATCACATTGATTTAATAAATATATTAATCAATTAAACTGGAACATATTATATATAAGATATTAAGCAATGAACAACTTTGGAGTTACTTATAGATGGTTCCATGAGATGACTCGCCTCAGGGAGGATGTTGAATGCATATGTGTCGCTCCAGGAGACATTGCTTGTCAGGAGGAAATGGTTGAAGCCCTGCCTAATACACTCAACGTAAAATGGGCATGGCTGCATAGCACTTATGAAACATTGAGACCAATCACCTCCTGTCCAATCTGTACCATTTCAGAAATTAACAAAAAAGCCATGCAGCAGGATATCAAAAAAATGAGAGGTTAGTACAGAAGTTTTAACAAAGGAATATAGACCTTCTCCAGTCAAACAACGAGCTATGGTTCATGTCTATGAACTTCATATTATAGAAACTAATCATGAAAGTGAATTTAAAACTTACACACTAGTGTACATGTCATACAAAGATTCCTTGTATAGTTACAACAGTTAAAGCTGCAATGTTTTAAGAACACGAGATCTGTACCACATGGGAGCATCAAATTAAAGTTGAAATTAAGGATGATATATGTGATGCCCTCAAAAAACCCCTCCTTCTGCTTGGTAAAAGCTTTTCAGGGTGGAACTCGCAGAAGAAGAGGTTACCCAAAAGCCAACTCAGCAACCCAACTGCTATGTAACACCCTCATTGTTCGCTTTGCCTCCTTCTTTTGGAAAGTGTCTGTAACTCTCCCGTTCCCAAAGAGGTGGTGTGGGATGCACAGCCACACTGCCGTGGAACTAGTTGTTAGCAAGATTGGTACAGGGCACCATGTAAAGTGCTGGAGAACAAAGGACCCAGGGCAAGGGTATACAACGCGGTATATAGTAGCAGATAGCCAAAAACAATAAAACTTTTTGGACCCCAAAGGGGATTTTATACCCAAGTGGAGATAGGTGCTGGGATGCTTGGGTGCTCTATCCGGAGGGGATCAGGGAGGCTCAGCGGTGCACCAGATATGGTAGATAATTGTGCAAAAATAAAGAGACCTACGTTGTTACAGACCTCCATGAGGAGGTCTGTGCACAGGTTTGCCTAAGGAATCATCTTATAAACGCAAAGCTAATGGGTTTTTATTAGAAAGTTGACCTACGAGGAAAGTTGGTCTCATGAAACATATTTAAACAATGGGGTGAGTCATCAATTAATGGAAGTGGTACTAAGCCTAAGAAAACCAATAGGCACACACTAACATCGGCTAGGGGTCTTGTAACTTGAATTTGACCAAACTTGAGTTATAGCTTGTAACTGGATTTGACCCAATTTGGTAATATTGAGATTGGAACAGGTTTCAAAACCATGTTCCTCAAACAACCATAACGAACCGTCAGGATTGAGAACGTAGCTGGTGCTTTAACGCCCTAGCTATAACTCCAGGATAAGCATCACACACATTCCTATGACCAAATTGGGCATATCTCACCTGTACCCAGCGTTGGTCAAAGGTATATTTAAAGTCAGGGAGAGCCTGCCAAATTAACCTTTTTCGCCTCCTAATGACCAGCTTTATCCTTTCAATCTGTGCCCTCAAATATGTCATGGAGCCATGACACCTTCCATGGAGAACCCTGCCCTTAAACAGAGTCAGCCTTGTGCCAGTATCCCTGGACCTCATGTCAGCACTGCACCAATGACATCCAGAACATAAAGTTCCTATCCAAGGTTCCATAAAAATGATATGAGTAATCTTCTAAAAGTTGACAAGCATGAGAATGTGCAATCATTCTTGAAAATGTCCAAGTTGACCATGCACAGAGCCAATGATCTAATTAAAGCTGCTATTATTATTAACTTACAATATGACTAAAGTTAAGATCTGATCATACCCTACTTGCCTGAGGAACATTGGACCTTTGCTGAATTGGAAAAAGCGGTTTTATGAGAGTTTGGAAGTCCCAAACGCATGGC